>JANHGB010054474.1:0-56233 GCA_026283785.1 Coracopsis vasa
TTCAGCCGAGCAACCTAAAGTTGCAAATGAGCTGCAATATGTATTTAAGAAGCTGTATTTTGTAAGTGATTAGATCTGAAAAAGAAAAGAGGGAGAAAACAAGAGAGAGGTAGAAACGTAGCATTTTTCTCTATTTTCTAAAAAAGTCTTATCTATCCCACAACTATACACCTGCAACTGGAAATAGCGATGAACGTCTCTCTATCAAGCAGACATCATCTTCCTGTGGACAGACTCCAAAATGATACCTCTAGCAGGTTCATAATTTTTATGTGATGAAATGTGTGGGGGACACTGCACTTTAAGGTAGATAGATACCTCTACTTATATCTTCATAAAGTAATCCTGCATATTCAAGAAAACAAGTGTGAATATATTTCATTGAACCATCTTTAGGTCCAAGTAAAAGATGTACAGAAACAACAAGTTGATAATGGTTGATAAGGATGTGCAAAACAGATAAAAGCCACCTCATCATATTCTTAAATGGCTCATTCCAAATGGTAGAAATACTTGCCTTTTAACGCAATAGTTATCTTCTCACTAAATCACCTTCTTCTCTAAGGCTTTTCCCTTCCCAAGAGACCTTTTGTGTCTCCTGATGCTTATGCAAAGAGAGAATGGTCTTGAATAGGTCTCAATTTTTTCATATTTATGAAGACATCAATAATTAATGACTAAATTATGGAGGTTCAGCGAATATTCAGATTTGTAACACGTCTTTAAAAAAAAAAAAAAAATCCATATTCCATTCCTATGAACAGTACCTTATACCTTAAGGATCCTGGTACCTGTCAGTCAAGGATTATGATAATTTTCAACAGACAAGGTAATTATAAAGAAATCCACAACATGGATTTCAGTTATACATTTTGCAGGCCTGAATTCAAGCTTTATCTTGGTGTTTGTGTACAAGCAGGTTTCAGGACCTTTCTACACTTGAAAATGCTATTTTACACAAGTCATTCACAACTTCCTGATGAAACCGCAAAGGGCATGAGTCAAGAACACTGCTCAGGCACAAAAAAAACCTAATTCATATTCTGCTATCCACAATTTGCTCAGAAGGAAGTCAAAACAGATGAGCAACAAAAAGTTGCTGAAAACATTTCAGGGATGGACAAAAGGCTGTTCTGCAGTAGATTGTTGTGCTGCTAGCTTTCCAGGAAAAAACATTGATGAGCACTAGACAATGTTACATTTGAGACCCATTGCACACAGAAGATAAAAAAGGATTCTCTAATATTCTTGGCAACATGATCAAATGGCTGTGAATTCAAAACAAGGTGAAAATAACCCCTAAAATATACAGTATGACAACAAAGCTCTCAAGTGTGACCCTACACTTAATGACAAATCAGAAATTCTCTTTTGTGCCTAGACTCTAAAAACATGTTAGTTTAGATTTTTTCTTTAATTAGCTAACTTACACTAAGATCTGCAAAGAAATGGATGATCTGCCTGTTAGATACCATAACAAAAAAATTAGCTTTAATGTATGTCTACTATACTAAATAGAGGTCTTAAGTCTAAAGCACAGAATTACAAACAAGAGGTTCTATGTAGTCTAAACCCATCTAAGAAGGTGACTTCTGCTCCTACCTTTCTTTCTCATGCACTAGGTTCACAATCTGTTAAAGAATGGCTTGGCACATATTTCCAGCTCTAAGTTACCACGTGCAATATTTGGAATTTTTAAAATAAACTTACTCTGGTGCAAGGTGTAACTCATTCTAAATGTCTAGCAAACCAGCATCTATTTTGCTTTTCAGCAGGACTAAGAAATAAAAGTAAAACCATACATAGAACTAAGCAAGAATCTTTAGGACAAGATGGTGCTGTTGACATAACTGTTCTTTAACATTTCTAAGAGTTATGTGGGATTTTAGTATTAGGTCTCCCAGTGGGGTACACAACTCCCTAATTTCCAGTGAACGACTTGGCTGTAATCTCTACAGAATGCTTAAAAACATTCTTTTTAGCCTTCAGAGTTTTTTATTGTCTTTACCACCAACCTATAAATTTATCAAGACATTCGTTGTAGCCTTACCTAATATTCAACCATTATTGAATGTCTGCCTGAGGTTTTATTGATGAGCAGTATTTATTCACTGAAAAGAATAGTGATGAAGCAATAGTTATGAACCTCTGCAAGTTCTTCTCCTGCAGCAGGAAAATGTAAATATGCCTTTCTGGAAATAGACTGAAGCTTTATTCTTTCCCACTTAAATGATAAGGAAAAAAGCTGCCTTGAGAGCAACTGCTTTTATTTTCAAACTTGAGTATATTGTCATTCACATAGCTTAAGTGGTAACTTCAAGGTTGTGACTCCTGAGCTTGTTAATTAGAGCTGTGCACCTAATTTACTCTTTTACTTGTTTTCCCCAATGCACAGAGAAGGAGAGAACTAGAACTGCATGATGTGTGTCTGTCCATATTTAAGTATAAATTGTGTATAGATGTTAAATAGAAATTTCAAATTTGTTCATAGAAAACACATATTAAAAGCATTAGTGTTGTGAAAAATGTAAAGGACAAGCAGAAAGCAAGACAACATATTTAATACTAGAACAAAGGCAATAAAGTTACTGAACAGCAGGCCCAAGGAGTTATTTCCAGTTGGATGGTAATGTGAGTTAGGTCAGTTGTCTTTTTCTAAGCAACAGGCATTTGACCCTTCCAGTGAATAGAACTTGCTAAATTGTTTCCTGTTTCAGAATCTGTCAAACCACAGGGTGAACATCCTCAAGAAACCTGCGTAGGTTCAATACGGCCAAAGTGGATGCTTCAGGAGCTGCTTGTGCTAGAGGAAACTCTATTTGCAACAATGTAAAGGTTGAAAGATCAAAGATCATGAAATATAGACAAAATAACAATACAGGCAATGACTCTTCTACTTTGCAAGTTCCAAAACCCCTAAGAACAAAAAGGTACCTGGATTTATCTTCTCCCTCACTGAAAGAAACATTTTTTACTTGAATATTTTTCTTTGAACAAAAAGCATTAAAAGAAATTAAAAAAAACCCAAACAGACCAAAACCCCAACAAAACATTCATGCTATATTCTCACTCAGCAAAATAAATCGTGCAGAAAGAAGCGAAATAAGCTTACATGCACAAGTGGTAAGGTTTAAAAGATTGTGAAGAAAAAAATAACGGGCCTTTTTGAAATGGAATTTTCATGTAGCATGCATGTTCTGGGATTTGAAGAACTTCCATCTCTGTTTTGACTCACCAAATGTGGACCATGAGGTGATAACAATCAAAACATACAAAGAGTTAATGAAAATGGAGTTGAAGTATGTGTCAGAGTCTCATGGCAAGTAAATGAGCTGTTTAAGCCATTACTTTTAACTGCTGCTAGATAGACTCTGTTCACATCCCACTGTCCTGTACTGGCATCCCACTGCTGAAAGTGCCCAACTCCACAAAAATATCGACAACTTAAAAAGGTGTCGTAGGCAGACATTTATAGTTGTTGTTAGGTATTCTCTTTTAAGTGTTGGCATTTAAATTTCGCTTAGATCTTGTTTAAATGTTTAGATGCATTGTCAGACATTTTAAATGTTATGCAAAACTGTACTTCTAAACTGGAATACTCATAGAGGTATTTAGTTTAGTTTTAGGTCAGCAATCGCCTGTAGCAAAAATTATACATATAGTATTACACATTTGTTATTTACTCATTCACTTTCAGACTAATTTTCTTAGCTTTTTACAGAGAAGTGAGATCTGAAACAGTTCGCAGTTACTGAGGACAAGTTCTTAGAAGAATATCTAAGAGTATGAGAGTATGACATGATTTGTATTCAATTATCAGTTGCAAGTTTGTACCCAAGACTAACAACTTGAACTGAAGTAGTACCAAGAGCAATAGTGCCTGTTCTGAGAGCATAAAATTTGCCAAATGCTGTCAAAACCTTTAAAGCAGTCACTGTTATGTCCATAAATTTTCTGGGTCTGTCACATTCTTGCACTGTATGAGTAAGGGTGACATGCGTAGGTGGCACTTTTATAATAAGAGTAACATAACTTATTTTTAATAGGTAGAGTTTTGTAACATAATTAACTTTCTTAGCAATATCACAGTTCAGCTAGAAATCTTGTGGCTGAAGTTTTCATTGAAGTCAATCTACAGTTCAGTGCATAACAAAAGAAATAATCAGGAAAGTGTATTTTCCTTTCAAAAAAAGAAATCTCCCTTCCCCCACATTGGTGGCAACACAGGCTCTACTCCAAAATTTTCTCCAAACAACAACTGAACTAAAGCAGACTACATCAGGTGTTCAGGCTATTCTGTGACCTACGTACACAAGGAATATGTGATCTGTATCTGTGCAATCTACAAATTTAATTGCATAGGAGATCTAGATGTCCAGTGGAGAGCACTTAGTCTGCAGGCTGAGAAGGTGCTCTTCCTTGTGCTTGTTTCAAAAAAAGGAACCCATTGTACCTAACTCATTCCCAGGTAAAAATAATGTTTATCTTTTCAGTGGCTTCAGGAAAAGTTTAGCTCTATGTATTCAGGATACTTAGGATCCACACACCTTAATGCAAAGATCTTTCTTCCTTCTGACTTACTAGTAGCAGCTGTCATCTCCATATGGCTATTGTTCTCAGCAGGATGACAAATCTCACCCCAGATTGAGAGACTATATTTGAAGTATGAAATCTAAGGATTCTGAAGTTCTCAGTAAAAAGTTCTTTTCTGTGTAATACTTGTACATCAAGTGTACTTGACTCAAAGAAAAAAAATAGATGCTACAGTCAGCCAGGAAACCAAAAGTCAAACTGTGTTCTCCTTGGTTATCAACATCACCAAAAAAGTGAAGTAAAAATTCAATTCAGCAAGTGTATCTATTGACGTAGAAAGCAGGAAGGAAGACAGTTGATACCACTAAAAAGTGATAAATCTTGTAAAACAGTCCCTCAGTCCCTACCGATGAAATGAATAGATATATTCTTAGTAAATAAAAAGGCATGGTACACCTGTTGAATTGGAAGAGAGCCTTCATACATTGTACAAAGCTGCTTTAGAAGCTTAATTATGCAATGTGTTGTTATAAATGCTATATATATATAAAAAAATATCAATATAGAAGAATCTACTAAAAACCCTCTAAACTCAGGTATCAGAAATCATCATCATTAAAGAATGTAACCATTCAGAATGGTTTAATTCAAAACAGACATAAAACTGCAGAAGTTCCCTTTGCTTATTTTAACCAAGGGTATATGCTCTTAAATTAAAAGTTAAATGGTGATCTTTATGCTCTTTGAAGGAGTAAAAAGGTTTAGGAATAATTCTAGTCAGCTGATGATAAACACCATTTTATTTTCTATTTGTAGACAAAACATTTAGGTGGATACTACAACATACTGCAGAGTTTAGGAATGTGAGAGGCTTAGTTAGATCGCAAAGCAAACTAAGATAATGGGTTTAAAACCAGACTAATTGGTATTGCATTATAATTAGGTTTAAACATAAAATACTTTGATCCTTTTACCAGTGTTGTCATCAACTTATTATCCACTATTAACTTCAGGGTTTTTTCTATGAAGCTGCTGGCTGCCTTCTCTTGCAATCTCTTACTACTTCCTAGTCTTATACAGTAGGTTGCACTGTTAGCTCTCTGGGTGCATATATTGAAGTGCAATAAACACACAGATATTTCTCTCCATCGCTCTCTAGTAAAAGCCAGAAAAAAAATATTTGAAAGTTAAAAAAAAGTTGAGCTGCCAGCAATACAGTGTTTCAGAACTAGAAATAGTTACTTGAATGTAAAAAATGTCAAGGTGGAAACTGTCTATTAGAAGTAGCACAACAGGGAATTTTTAAAGGATCAGTAATCAATGATCTTTTCCTGAACTGCTGAATGAAATTAAATCAGATGAATTTAGATCAGTCAGCTGGCATGAAAAAAAAAATCTAAATTCCTTTTGACGGGTAAGACTGTTATAAATATGAGTCAAGTATGTTAATTTGCCTCAGTTGACTCAGTGGTCATCTGGTATCCACAAGCAAGATTTTAAGGGGAAACTTTAGAAATACCTCAACAATTAACTCTCTTAAAAGACATGCAATAGCATAGGGCTTTTCTTGTGGCTTACAAGTATCTGCTTTAAGGATTTGACAGAAACCATCACTTGCACAAGATGGTCTAGTTGTCACTTTTCACAACCTTTAAATGCATACACAAAAGATGATAGAAAACAAACAGTATCACAATATGATGCTTGAAGTCATGAGAAAAGATGCCACTTTCAGGCAGATTAAAAAAACAAAACAAAACCAAAACAAAACCAAAACAAAACCTCACCAAAAAAACCCCAAACCTATCCCAAAATCCCACAGAAAGAAAAGAGAACAAAATGCTCATTTTTCTAAGTTAAGGAACAAATCAAGACCAAACGTACATTGTGTTCTAAATTAAACCAGAAATGAGTGAAAATGTGTTTTCTTGTGTGCTAAATGTGTTGAAGGAGAAGTTGGGAAAGAATGGAGATCAGATTTGGAAACTGAAAATTCAATAATAAATGTTAGATTAGATTGAGTAACAACATGTTTAAAGCACTGACGTATTAAAAAAAAAACAAACAAACCCAACCAAATGTCATGGTTTAAACCATGATGCCAAAGAACTGAGGAAATCTAATACAAACTTATTTGCTACTCATAACATAACATAAGGTGAACAGATAAACCCATTCTGCTGGAATGCCAGAAAACACATTAATAAACATCACCCAGCTAAGCATATCTGTCTTTGCTATCACAGCCACGCTGACAGTGGCAGTCACTGCTGCTCCTCCAACATCAGTGTCTGTCCTCTCCCTGAGCTCATGATGTGACTGATCAAACTTCAGATTATTCACTGGGAGAAAAGCTGCTCTTATGATTCCTTCCTCCCCAAAATATCCCTCACACATGCCACACACACACATACTTCAAAGGTAAAGAATATGAGCATTCGATTAGTTGCAAGGAACAAATAGTAAGCAGAGTATTGTTCTTATTGTAATCCCTATCAAAAGTATTCTTGTTCATGCTCCTGACCTGACAGAAGCTTAGGGCAATCCCCAAATTCATTGTTTCCACAGGTGCTTTTCCTATCCTTCCTAGATTCTCATTGACTAACTACACATGCAAGGGAGGAAAAGTCCACTGTCTCTTTATAACAGAGAAGGAGATTGACAATCCCTTTACTATGTTATCCAGGGAAATAGTACTCCCTTCCCTCAGCAGCATTCAATTTGTGACTCCAGTGACCAGAAGCTGGGAAAGGACCAAATGAAGTAAAGAAAAGGAACAACTTTGGCTTTCCTTCTCTTTGACTTGAGTAGTGGACCAAGTGCACCAGAGAGAAACCTGTTCACACAGAGGTGATACAATGTTTTCCTTCCTCATTGGATTATGGAGTAGGAAGAAGAATGATGGGTTGCAGTTTGTTGTGTAATTTGCTATGAGCTAAGATGCTCCTTATGCTGGTCATACTGTAACTCGTATCTAGAAAAGAGTTTTAAAAAAGAAAATAAATAAAAGAAAAAATTATACTGATGAGAGTCAAATCCCACAAATCCTCAACCTATTCTATGCCAGAAGTACATCAGTGCCCTCAGAGCACTGCTCATTTTTAGGATTTACCTCCTGTTTGTGGATCATGTAGTGCCCAAAATGGCAAGACAGCAGTTGGACTGCACTACAGAGCTTAGCTCTCTTCCAGTGACCAAAGAAAACTGCTAAAATTTAGAGCAGAAACAATACTGAGTCATACAATAAACAAGCTAATCAACACAGTCCTTAAAAATTTGCTTGAGAAAAAAAATAATATGCAGCTGATTCTGAAACAAGAGGGATGAAAAAAGTAACAGATAATTCTAAGGATCAATGTCCCTATTCAGTAGTGCTAAGGTTCAATTTAAAAAAGTTGTGAATATACAATTACAAACTGTTGGGGAAGATGCAATACTTTTATTTTAAAAGAATATTAAAATTTAAAAGATAAAGATATTGGGTCAGAAAATACCAAAAACTTAAGGAAGATTTTTTTATTTCTTATTAGAAAACAGCTAATTCACACTGCAATTTTTCTTTTTATATTCCAAATAATTTCAGCTTCTTTGAAACTGTAAGACTTCATATATCAATCACCAAAAATTTAAAAATATTCTAAAGAAACACAAAGCATAACTTATATTACTGAATCCATAAACAACTAATACAGTTTTGCATGAAGAGAGAGAGATTTTTTTGATCTTTATGATATAAATCAGAATAGTTAAATGTTACCACAAATTAACTGGGGGGGTGAGAGAAAAAAGGAACATTTTTACATAGGAACATAAACAATACACTAACAAAATTTCCAAGGTGCACTTATTCCAGAAAGATATTCTTAGCCTGAGCAGTGAAGATTACAACACCTGGAACTCATCTGCAATGATTAAGTATCTCTGTTGTTACACAAAAGTGAAATCCAATTCCATGAACTTTTGCAAAAATTTTCAGAAAGCCTTAGATTTATTCTTGGAAAGACAAGGAAACAGAGCGCTCAAAGACTTTGAGACTGAAAGTGATGAAAACATGAAAGGTAATCTCTAAATTTTATTGCCAGGTGTTTGTGAATTAAAGGGTTCCAGACAGTATGCCAGGCAAGCAGTTGTAGAAATGAGAACAAGAATACTGGAGTAGTTTGTTCCTATCCTTACAAAGTCTAAGCTTCAGTTTTCTCTCTGATCTTTGACTTATTGTTTTGGTAGGTTGCTCATTTAATTTTTTAATGATATAGAATTATAGAATCATAGAATAGTTGGGGTTGGAAAGGACCTTAAGATCATCTAGTCCCAACCCCCCTGCCATGGGCAGGGATACCTCACACTAAACCATGTCACCCAAGGCTCTGTCCAACCTGGCCTTGAACACTGCCAGGGATGGAGCATTCAAACTTCACTGGGCAACCCATTCCAGTGCCTCACCACCCTTACAGTAAAGAACTTCCTCCTTATATCCAATCTAAAGTTCCCCTGTTTAAGTTGGAGCCTGTTACTCCTTGTCCTATCACTATAGTCCCTAATGAAGAGTCCCTCCCCAGCATTTTTATAGGTCTCCTTCAGATACTGGAAGGCTGCTATGAGGTCTCCAAGCAGCCTTCTCTTCTTCAGGCTGAACAGCCTGAACTTTCTCAGCCTTTCTTCATATGGCTTCCAAACAACTCATAAATTCTCCCTAAAGTCTCTTGGTGCACCTTGTGAGGGGCACTTTTTGCTTCTCTTTCAGTTTTCTCACTAGTTTTGCTTCAGGTTTCAGAAAGCTAAAAATCCCCTTAATTATATATTTCAAAATTTGCTGGGTGTTGCCTGCATTTCTGATTGAATCAACATGCATTCCAGTTCAAAGTCAGAAATAGGCTGGAATAAGTCATCACTGTCATCAAAGAGCTAGTAAATGGAAGACCCTGATCAAAGACAGCATTAAGGCAAAACATTAATTTAGTCTAATGAAGAATTCCTCACATGCTTCCCAGCAGTTATGTATCAACATATAAACATCCATGGTCACAGCTTCATTTGACTAATGATAGATGAATTTAATCCACCTTTCCTATCTGTGTCTAAAACCCCATTTGATCAGACTTAAACTAGCTCAGCTTCTCAGCCAGTTAATATGTATTCCTATCTATGCTGTGTACCTAACCCATGGAGATGAAGGCTAGAAGGGGTTTTTTGTCTTGGTTGAAATACAAGTAAATGTCTTTCCAAACAAAGCCCTCAAGAGAGCCCTTTAAATCTGTAAAACCAAAGGCAAAATTAACCTGAGCAACAATTCACCAATCCATAAGTAGCTAGACATAAAAATATGCCTTGAGACATTGATAGAGAGGTATCATTTGACGATGATGAAGTTTGCTAGACTCAATGTCTTGGATGGATCTAACTTCCGCATGGATTGCAACTGCTCTCTCATGCAAACAAGCAAGCAAATAAAAATAGCTAATTGAGCTATTTCCTCTACAGAAGGGGAAGAAAGAATTATTGCTATTTTTGTCTGTAGTAGCTGAGTACCTTCTAATTACTTACAAAAATTTAGGTCATGAAATTTATCTAAAAGGAAGAACCCCATTACAGCAAAATACCTAAAAACATACTGAACTTTGAGGATGATGATTGATAGACTCGTTGTCTTCAATGAAAGCATTCACATATTTAAATGCTGTTTTAAAATCATTTACCAAGCTACTATCTCCATAGATAGCAACCAGTTTGCATTAATTTTAGCAAACTGAGGAAATATTTAACATTGGAAGTATTTAAGAGAAAAGACAATCCCAACAAAGGGGAGTTGGCTCAAAAGAAATAGAATTTTCCACTCAGTGCAGATAAGTGACAAGGATTCTGTCCTGTCAGGGCAGAATTTTTCCAGAGTTTAAGTATCCACTAGATATATCATCTATGAAATCTATATATTTAGAGGCTCAAAAGTGAATCTTACACTTGTTAGAATTTGCAGAGTCAACTCTTGTCCTTAGACTCCTGTTGGTCTTTGCAATGTAACTGAATAACTAATTTTTTGTTACTCAAAGACGTCACTTAGGTTTTTCTAGATGTTCAGCAACCACTAAGTGAAAGCTCTGAGCAACAGAATAGGTAAGAGGAACATAAACACAGGACTATGAAACTGCCTTTTATTGGTTTCTTTAAAATTCAGTTATTCTGCTGTGAACTTGTGTATGAAAAGTATTTTGGTTCCTTCAAGACAGAACCAACATTTTGGTCTCGCTTTGTTTTGTGAAACATAACCTGCAGTCTTGCATCAGTTACATATAGGTCCTTTTGGGTAGAACTAGAGAATTACTGGAGAATTCTCAACATTCAGAAAATTTAAATCCTCCTACAAACTCAAAGCATTCAGACCACAGAGAAACTGTGGTTTAACCTACATCCCAGACAGCAAAGTTTTAAGTATTGAAATCCATAGGTTTTAATGGTTAAAGCAAGTCCCAATTTGAGTAAGCATGGAATTCAGCATGTTAGTGAACTAGACAAAACTCCCATCAGTTAATAAGACTAACCCAAGCTTCTCAGAAACTAAGGACGCACTGCTCTTTTCCTTTAAATCAGTTACTGTTGGTTTTCAACAATTTGTGAATCTAGGAAAAATATACGTACCATCGTTCTCATGCAATAGTCCAAATCTCAAATTCCTTTGTATGCCAGCTCATTTGGGTGCCTTTGAAAATGTGACTGTTTTTTTCAAGCTTGTTGCTGCTGTTGTTGAGTTGGTTTGGGATTTTTTTTTGCCAGTACCAAAGGGCATTTCACAATGAGGAAAAAAGAATCCCAAATTCTGTAGCCAAATTGTTGCAAGTGACTGCTTCATTTGTCATTAGCTCTATCAGTTGGCTTTCTTGTAGATAAAAGTCTTAGTGCCATGAGATGAGTAAGAAATTGGGTCCAATATAGTATGCTAGCAGACTGATTTTTCTCTCTCACACGCCTTCATGTTGAATGGGGTGAAACTGCCAAACCAAATCCAGAAAAATAGTGGATTTGAGTGTTAGCAGAGATGGGGGCAGGGGGAGAATTAACATTATCATTAAAGCTGCCTGAATTTCTAACTATATTTCAGATTATGAATATACAGCTCAAGAATTTCTGGCCTTTTACCCACCACCCTTTTTAAATTTTTTCTGGGGGGGGGAGAGGAATGCTTTGCATCCTTACTTATGAAGACAATTTCAATACATATTATCTTAAAGGAAGGAAAAATTGGATTTAAAGACCAGTCCCACATTTCTATTCATCGAAATTGCACCTCTTAGTTGTTACGTTTGAACTTATAACTACTACAATTATAGAAGCTTTCAGTTCATAACTACGCATATATATAACTATATATTTTATGAAATAGTATTCTTTTGCTAAATGCTGTCATCTGAATTTGAAGTAAGGGCCAGATTCAATAATCTGCAAGTCTCTTGTAAATGCTGATAAAAAACTACTCGCTTAAAAAGTTGAAGAAACTTAATGTTTCAGAAGCAATACTTCCCATCTTCACACCCTGCAACTTGTTATTAAACTAAGGTATGATGAAGGACAATGACATTTGAGAAAATGTAGAATTTATCAATATCTACATTAAATATACTACTTAAGAATCTCATATTACGCACTAGGATATTTTAAGGCTGAGCACTTGCAACCTAAGTAATGTTTCATAGTCATTTTGCTTGTCTCCTGCACCCCTGTGCACTCTTGCTTGATCATCTTGGAGTGAATAGAGGGCCTGGAGGTGAGGTTGAGGGCTTGGTATAAAGCACCTTCTTAACCTGCCACAAATTAATAAGTTCCTTGTTTCTTCAGCTGTAACTTGTGTGAAACCCAACAATTCAGACAGAAATCCAACTCCTTGCCCTGAGGCACTTCTCCCAGTGAAACAGTCTATTTACTAATTCATTCCTAAAAACCCCACACTCTAGGCTTGCTCCAAAGTATATTTAAAGTGCAACTTTGAAAGGAAAGGGTACCTTCCGTCCCAGTACATTAGGCCTTATGATAGGGAGCTCTTGTAGAAACTAGAGGATAAGGGCACAAGTCCTGTCAGGTAGACTGTGTTTGACGCTGACTCTGGCCATGGAAGTGCCCTTAGCTCCGTCCCACTTGAAAGAACGGTTTCACAGGCACCCTGTCCTTGCAGTTTCATTTACCAAAAAATCTTGTCTTTTTCTTTCCCCCTCCCCTCCTCTAGCTGAATCCTTTCTCCAAATTTGCAAATCGTTTCAGACTTCAGAAAACAGACCACTTGCCAAATCACAGATGTACAAAACCTCCACTCAGGCCTGTTTAAAAGGCCCACCCCATTTGTATTCACCAAGAATAGTACATGTCCCAGCCCCTGTGAAAGGACATTGTTGGTCTAGCACTAGTCTTTCAGCTGGTAATAAATCAACTCCACTGACTCGGAGGCAAATGCTCCTATTTACCCCAGCTAAGAACCTGTCCCCAGCGCCGAAGTGTCAATCTGATGAGTTAGTATCTATTTTGCTAAAATTCCTTCTGGGCATTGATTTTTTTCCCCTTACACCTTTACACTACCGTGTCAAATTGTTAAGGCAATGTTAAACATTGGAGACTAATTTTAACAGTGAATGTAGCAATCCTTTATATCAGCTTTGGTGGGCAAAGTAAATGTTGACCATTCAGAATGAAAAAAAGTGTATAAATAATGACAGATAATAAACACATCCGATTGATTAAGCTTTTTATAAGTCAGTAGAAGCAATGCCAAGACTCTTTTGTTAGAAGAAACTGAATATAGAGAGATCCTTAACATCTTCCCTCTCTTCACAAAAATTCTGCAGTTATTTGATTATTTTTGTTAATATTTGATAACATAGTATCAAAATCATATATAATTTCAAATATTAGGTACTATTTACAGATACAGCTCATATCTTATTTCAGCTAGAATGTGATGGCCCTTCGAGTAATCTGTTTGGCCTGTGTTCATGGGACAGAAATTGTATTTCTCTTTTTAGCAAAAAATTATGGGTGGGTTTTAATCTCCTTTAGCGGATCTTCCAATAAGGTCACTTATCTTGAGATGAGATAATCAACATACAGAAATTAAGTTCAATTTTTTGAAGAATAAGGTTTTTTAATTTATGGTTTTGCTTTTTGCCCTTTAGATTGATGGCTTTTATTTTCTTCTGCCTCCCCTTATGCCAGTAACCTTTGGGATGTTAACTTCAAAAAGAACTAAGCATTAAAACATATGTCTTTATGCTATAGGTAAAATAGTGGAAGTTTTCAACTAGTCACTGCTAGAAGATCCCTTAATTTGTCTTAGAGTATGTGGTAGTAACAAGAACAGAAAGGGTTTAAAGTCAATGTGCCTAATGGCATATCAATCAGTGACAAAACTTTGTTTCTGTGGCATTGTTTTTTCTCCAAGTCTTTGCAGTTATGATTTCATTTTGGAAGTCACATGTGCTACTTCTGCCTGTTGCAAGCAATTCACAGTAGGCCCAACTAAAATGAAATCGTTATTCTCTAGGATTAGCTTTCAGAGTTATTCTCATTGTTATTCCCCACAGCAATAAAACAACACACTTGCAAGATAACAAGTTTTGCATGTTAAAAGGTTAACCCTGGTGTCCTTAGGCAGGTAAAATCCTCTGTGCTTGGAGTTAGAATTTTACCATAATAGGGACTACAAGACTGAATAACTAATACCTTTCCTTAACCTGCTGTTGTAAGAGTCCGTTTGAGTTTCTGTGCTATCTATTAGTTCTTTTGTTAAACTATAGAGCAATAAGAAGGGGTTTTCATGCTTTGTGTTATATTGTGGAAACATTAGCAAATGAAATAAATGTGAATTTGGCTTTCTAGCACTTAGAAGTATTCACTTTGAACTGTAAATTATTTATGATAGTCACAGAGACACTTTGTAAATAACAGGAAAGCATCAGAAATCAAATGCAGATTGTGGTATTTAGTCTTGTCTTGCCATCGTTAACCATTTCAGTTCAACAACATGTTTCAATAGATCATGTATTTTACACATCTCTCCTAAAGGAATTAGAAATCAGCAGAAATAAATGAAGCTGTCTACAAGTGACAGCTACAAAGGGAAACCCAGTGAAGGGGAGGGGGGAGGGGGAGAAGGTGCTCTGTGAGCAGATGATAAAGCAGATGCTGTAAAACAACAGGAGGATTGCGACGTTTCTTCTCCAGAATTGACAATTGTTTGATAAACAGCTAGTCATGCTCCTGGAAAACCCTGTCCATCAGTGCATATCAGTACAAATTAATGATGACATGTCCTGATTAAACTTGCTGTGCTGTGAAATGCAATGCATTATCTGCATGGCAGTAAACGAACAGCTGCTCACAGGGAGTGAAAGAACAACTAAAGCCACACATCTTGGGTTAGGTCCCAAGTCCTAACTGCCTATGACGAAGTAGGTGCTTAATTCGCAAGATCAGTCTACTCTTGTGGGTTTTGCAGGCTACAGCTTTTTGTTCTGTTCATTAAAGAGTCTTGATAATATTCTTTCTGTAAAACTATAGTAAGTCAAATTTCAAGTATTCAGTCAAGCTTTTGTATCTCTTCCTTGAACAACTTTAAATAAACTTGCACCCTCTATACATCAACAAGAAGTTCCTCTAAATTGAATACTACAAGTGTAGTAGTGGTGAGACCAAAACATTGCCTCACAGGAACTTTGCCTGAGTAAGAGCTACACAATTTCAAGGTGAGTTTGAGACATCTCCCAAAAGCTCATTATATAGAGTCAAACGCAAACAATTTTATACTTTTAATGTAATGAAGGAGTGGAAAAAAAGAAAAAAGAAAAAGAAAAGGGTTGTTTGAGTTTATTTTAATGAGTCTAATACGAGGAATTTCATTTGGCTCTTCTCTTCCCCAGCATAGAGGATGAAAACCCTTTTGTAAGAACTAGCTAGTTTTCTTATTAAAAAAACCCCCTACAAGTCATGTATTTAACACTGTTTCATTTTACTATAGCATTTCTGACATAACTGACAAATAATTCTCTATGGGGTTGAACGAACACTGCTTTTCAAGAAAGATAGGTTTGCTGAACAAAAGCTCCCTTCTAAAACAGGTAGGTTCCCTTGGGGATGAGAGCCAGAGTTTGCAACTCATACTATTGCTGAAAGGAAGGACCACTCCAGGCAGTAAGAACACCATTGCCAACACAGCTAGCAGAACCTGGAATTTCTTCTCAAGTCTGGAAAACATATCGATGGTGGTAGACTCAATTCAGATGACTAGATACAATCTGAAATACCTTTCAGACCAATTCTTTATTCTGCTTTTGCTTTATATAAGGAAAACTCCAGGTCAGATTCTAATCTCATGTAAAATTTAGAACAAACTAGTTGATTGCTGTGGACTTCTTACATTACAATGAATGAGATTCCAATCCTAATGTTGTAATTTCTGTAAAGGAAATGCATAGGTCAGCAATAGTGACATTTCCTCTCTACTTTCATTCAGGGAGCAGTTGGCAACAAATAAGAAAAATATCTTGAGAATCTTGAGAGAAGTAAAATATGTAACCTTTTTAGTACTTGGCTTCCTCTGTACATACTACCTCACCAGCAATTGAGTAGAAGGTGAAACAGGTCCACTTCCTTGCCCAAAAAGCATGGTCAAGAAATACTGTATAAAATATTCTTCCCTGAATTTTTAGTTCCTGTGTTAAGAGGGCCTAAGAGGAGAAGAATTAGCTATACAGGAAAACATAAAGAAGTGAGAACTGCAGGTACATGCAGTGATGCAAAACACCCTGAAAGTCTTTGTCCAAGGCAGCACAAAATACCAAGAGTAATCCTTAAACTATCCTTAAATACTTTTTCTAAGATTTTATTAAAAGTGTCAGGGCAGGAGAATACATTACAGAGGCGGATGGAGTAATCAGTACTGTGTAGATTTAAGATTCTGCTTCCTTCATAAAGCAGGCTGAGAAGGTTGCAGAAACCCAGGCTATGTAAGTAAGTAGGTAGCCAGTTCAGGAGGCTGTAGCTACCCAATGTTCCCTTTACCAGGCTGCAGAGCCTGTGATGCACCAGGCTTAGCCTGGCACAGAGAGTGCCTTCAGCTTGCAGGCAGTTTGTGAAACAGAAAAATATGAGACAGTGCAACATTTTCCCCCTCTTTTATTTCATGTGGACTTCACCCTACTTATTTCTGAAATAAAGGTTTTAATTAAAGCCACCCTCTATACAATGCAGTGCACATCAGCTCTGTTGCAAATAACACATTAATTTCCCTCGACTCTGAGTAATCTTAGTTTCTCTCTTTCATCCCTGAACACATCTTGCCTGGGAGAACACCAATGGGAAATAACAGGTGGGGGCAACAAAACTGAGGTGGCTTACTGGAAGTTATGACAAACTCTGTGCTTTGTTATTTCTCTGTTTTTAATAATATATACTTCAGCCTTGCAGACTTCACACACTAAAGTTATGGAATAAGCCTTAAAAATGCTATTTCTCACAGGAAGAATGGAAAGGACACAGTGACAGAAGGAAAACCAGCAGATAAAACATATTGAAAGAGAGGAGTACATGCTCTGCTCCACTACTACTGGGCTGTAGGGAGGCACTTTAAGCCATGAATCTCTCTTTGTGACCTCAAGTAGTTGTATTTGGCCTCCAAGCTCTGAATGAAAGTAAGCAGTAATGGAAGGCAAAGAAGTAAGGCCTTGTACCTTCTAAACATTCAGTATGACCACGTGACAGCTAAGATGGTTACTTTAAATATGCATTCTCAGAACTAATTTACCACTGTATTAAAGCAAGGAGTTAATTTAAGATTTTCATAGTTCTACATGCAATATTTTTCTAATGGATAAGATTAGTAGTTTTTAGGAATTGTGGTCTCATGACAAGAAACCATTGTTCTTCCTCAGATTATAGATTGGGAGAAAAAAAATTGCCACAAATCATATTTTGGTGTTTTACTATGTTGCTTTATGCTAACTTGATTAACAATCTAGTAACACTGAAACAAATGGGCTATGAGATAGGCTTTATACCCTAGGAGAGCATAAGCCTGAAGGTGCACAATGACTGTCAGAAATGACAAAACAGTAGTCAGAGTACACAGACATTAAACGATACTGCAAACAAAAAGCTGTATGTAAATACAAGAGATTGAATATGTACACTTTGTACACAATTTGCATACCTCTGACGTATGACATGCTAATCAGGGTTTGCATACATGCATGTTGTAAAAAAAAAAAAAAAAAGGTGTTTTTATATGGCACCTAGCACTGGATATTTAAATACTGGCAAAGGCCTGACTCACTACTGCGTCACTGATGTTTTAAGCATAAAAGACAAGAAATCCAACAGCAGCAGCTACTCTAGGCAAAAATAATTAAGAGTGGGTTGTGTTATTCTGCACACAGACATGGTTTTGCAGCACTGTGTTGGGGCCTCTTAAGGCAACAGTACAGAATTTGATACCAAGTCAATATTCTGTTGAACACACAAGTCCTAAAAGCTAGGTTCAAAGCACCTATTTGTTCACACTCTCGTTTAGTGTTACATTATGCCAGCAGGGTGAATCAAAGCACTAAGGGTAGATTTTTAAGGCTCTGGATAGCAAGAAAGACATTTGCACATAGAATCCATAAAATTTACATGTGAATTGGCAAATGCAAAATAAAACACTACGCAGGAACTCCACCTAGCTGGAGCTTCAACCTTCTCCTGCTTTTGAGATTCAGAGAGTGGCACTTAAGTACAGGTCCTTAACTGAGCAGGACTCGTTACACTGGTCATAGCAGTGAGTGTTGCCAGGAAGTTGAAGTCTTCCATTTCTTCCTTAATCTGAGAAATTTCACATTTGCATTTCTCAGCATAATATGTAACCAGCAATCAATAGAACTGCGTAAGTGAAAACATACTCTACATGCATGTTGAAGCTAAGACTTTTCGAGACAGAAATACAAGATTGCTAAGACACAGAAAAGCGAGAAAGAAGACAACATGAGTACTTGGCTGCAGAGACCTGGTGACCTGATTTCCAGGCCAATAATGTGGGGCAACTTTGCAGGTGCAAGCATTCAATAGGGTTTTACAGATTTATAAATGCACAAGACCTCTCAATCTCTTTCTTGGACTTCTTTGCAGACATTTTACTTGAGGCAGGAATGATGTTCTGAGGCCTACTACAAGATAGCAGGTATAAAACTGGGGCTCTGTAACTGCAATGACAAATGAGTGATCCAGTTGAGTTGGGATTTTACTTCCACATCACTACTTCACTTTAACATTGTCTCAAACAAGGCTATATTTCAATCAGTCTCCAAAGGTATGACTTAGTAGCACAATTCTACATTAGGATTTCAAATGCTGTCAAGGGGATCTACACTGATGTAGCAGAAGTGGTATGACACAAATTGCCTATACTATATGCTGCCATTTCTAATCCCCTGTACAAGTCATATATCAATGTTTATTATTCTTCCCCAAAACTGTCACGGTAGCCATTGCAGAGCTGTGATAAAAAGTTTTAACGCCTTAAAGGAACGAAGCAATGAAAGAAATAGTGACTACTTCTGTGTTTCTGCACCTTGCAAGTAGGCTGCTTCTAGTAGTAGGCTGTTCTGCATACAGAAGAGGTTCTGTATGTAAGGGGAACCAGATCTGGCAAAATATTCTCAATCCTCCCTTACAGCATTGTGGCTGCATATTCTGATGAGGTTCATATCATAGCAACTCTCCAAATTCATTTATAAGCAAGTTTAAAGAATAAATGAGGTTGTAATTTGGCCAGAACTCCCCTCTTTTGCAACTTTTACTAAGAAGAGATGGAAATGGCATTATGTGATTTTTCCTGCAAATCCCGTTGCTGCTTTGTGGTGTTGGACCAGAAGGTATCTCGGATTCCTTAAAACATGATTTTATTGCACTTATTAAAATCTGCTTTTATATGTTATTCTCTTGCACTGTGTTTTGTGCAGGAAGCACACAACAGAAATAGTTAAAAACTACCACTTGTGCTATATCAGAGATAAAAAAAGAGCACATTGTGCAGATGAGTGTTATCAGTTAGTGATATATTTATTACCTACTTTTACATTTTTAAACAGACACCACTCTAGAAATGAGTAAAGGAAGTTTAACGCTTTTCTGAACTTCTGACAGTTTGTTTCAACTTCTGCCTGTGTAAGTTTGACCCCAGGAATTGTGTTCTGCTCTCTGTTGTCAGCACAGCTGTTCAGGTTGTATTTGAAGGCTTTGACTTGCTGTCATGGTAGTACATATTTCTACACACAGACCAACAGGGAACAATTGGCATCTGCCATAAGATTTATTTTTTGTCCAAGATTCAGCACACAAGCCAATGAAAAACTATAAATCATTTCACACAGACTAATATCTTAGCTCTTTGACAGAGAAAGCTGTTGTATCTGATAAAGTGACAGGATTCCCATCGGAAGCAGAGGACCTTATCTTGCACCAAAGGAACATAACATTTTTTAAGAGCTCCATTAACCTCATGTGAGTCCACTCACCTCTTGTACCACAATCATAAAAAAAAGACTGATGACTGTCACAGCAAGGATTTTAACATTATATCAATTGGGTTAGGCATTCTATCATTACTTGGGGATAAACGTACAGCAACCAAAAGAGGAATAGCAAAATTTCAGACAGCATACATGTGTTGGGTAACTGTGAGGTGAAAAGTGTTCACAGATTAGCTATCACACAGCATTAGCTGACAATTCACCCCAAAAATTAAGGCACACATTAAGGACCGCAGGACTTTGTGAATTAGTGATGCATAAATGCCTTATCAATATGACTGAACAATTATTGTCAACCGAGTAGCAGTGTTTTCAGCACCTTAGGATGAACACTTACAAGCATTATATCTGCCTTATCAATAATTTATTTTACAGTCCATACTATTCTGTTATTCACTTATTTTACAATAATTAAGATAACTTAATAATGGGATTTCCTTTCTTTAGCTGTCTGCACAATCTACTTCTAGTGAAAACCAGAGTCCACTACTGTATTTTGAGAGAACTATCAAGATATTTGGTAAACTTTTAAGCTATGTGAAATAATTTTTTGTTTAACATTATTTTATTATCTCTGTTTAGCAACAAGATACACCTGTAGAGATAAATTAATCTGAAACAGGAGGACCTATGAATCAAAAATCAGCTCCTTGAAGTTATGCAGCTATTGGAATAATAAAAATGCAGAGATGTTACATAAAGACTAGAATTTGATGTGCAGGCTTTTAGTCTGGTGACAACTGCAGCAGTACAAAGGTTGAAAGTTTTATTTCAGGACCTTGAACAAATGCTAAGAATTTTAAAATTTGCCTACGGAAATAAGAGTTATGTTCATATTGAAAAAATAAGATTATCATATTATTTACTTTTTGCTTTTTAAATAGTCAGTTATTCTACAATCTTAGTTGTTTACTACATTAATGAAACAGAATTAATGAATGAAAAAAAAACCCCAAACCCAAACTTAAATTTACTTTTGTCGTTCAAGCACAAAATATTTTGACATTTAAAAAAGTAAACCTGATTTTGCTCCAAAATGGGAATCCAGTGAAAAAAACAGATCAATCAGGGAAAGTAGGTTCCTCTCCACAATTCTGTATAGTTTGATGGAACAGAGTATAAGGAATTTTTGACGAGCAATAATGACAAAGTATAAAAGCCTCAATTTGCATCCCAAAGCAAGGCTTGACTTTATAGAATAGACAGTTGGACCAAATCTTTCAAAACTTGCAAACTAATTATATTGAGACACTCAGAGAGAGATTAGGCTGGTTTAAAGAAAAAAAAAAAAAATCATTGTTCAGAATATAGCCACAGAAAAGAGCAACTAGATGAGGTGAAAATTCCTCGATCTATATTTGTATTTTGTTGTAACAAGGTCATATTACTCAGCAGAAAACCCCAAAACACCCGTTTTGCCCCCCAAATCCTCCCAAACTATCCAAAATTAACAAGTGTTTTTCCCTTCAGTAATAGGACTGAATTTAAATGAATAGAAGTAAAGTTCAGCTCAAATGGAACAGACATCCCTGCATTTGCTTGCTTACTTATGTGTACACCATACACATACATGTCTGAATCGAAGTTCTAGTCCTTATAATTCTAGGATAATAAGAGATTTGGAACTCATATTTACTAAAAATCCTAACAAAACAACAAACTATCACACTCAAGGCCCCCTACCACACCTTTTGCAACAGCCAACTTCATGGCTGGGCAAAAATTGTAGCGCTGATGCTCGTTTTGCAAAGTTCAACTGCCTTACTGAGAGATACACAAACACCACTCTTTCTGCAAGTGCAAACAGCTGCAAGAAGAATTGCTATTATGTGTTTATTTTTTTTTGTACTTAAGTATTTTCTTATTGGCAGGCAGAGCATGGAGCATAAATATGAGTTTCACCAAAAGAGTAAGACATGTTCACTTCCCTGTCCAGAAAAACTACTTGTTAATGCAAATTGCTATGTTCCTTCACAGTATGTAAGTTTGACCCTAGGTAAAAAAAGCCCAACCAGACAAGTTTATTTCAAATAGGCCGATTGGCAGGTAAGTATTTTCAGTCATTATCAGTCTTGGACTCAAAATGACCTGAAAATTAAAAATCTTTGCTTCTTGGTCAGTTAGACCCAGCAAATAATTTCCCATGTTTATTAGAGATGGACACCTCACTATGAAACTGCTACTTTACCATCAACACAGCTACCACTTTTCTATAAATAACAAAGCCTGATGATTGTCACTTACTGTTTGTATGAGTCATATTTAAAGAGAGCCCTGAAGTGCTTCTCAAGGAATCTCTCTGAATCATGAATCAAAAAAGCAGCCTCTGAAATATCACCATGCCCAGATTCTAGTTGCCTAGAACCTATTGTTGCCTATTCATAGCTTCAAGCTGTTGGGCAGTTTCACATAATGGAAGTCAATGGTCATAGAGGTGTTTCACTGCTTCAGCTATTTTTGTAAAAATTTTAAAAGAACCTAATGGGAAAGCTCCATCCACATCTATGCCACACACACAAATCAGAACAGGAAAGGTCAAAACTCCTTATTTTAAAATCAACTGAAAATCCACAGTCTGAGCATAAATGGGGTGCAACAGCCAGGAGGCTTTCTGTGGCACAAACTCAGATTAGACAGACACCAGCAAATCTTGACAGACCTAAGGAGAGTGTGTGCCATCACTCACTGCTGCATAGCACACCCTCAGAGCCTTGCATGCCATGGATTTTAGCCTATTAATTTATGTCTCATTAACAGATTCAGCTTCCAGATCTCACCCATGTTTTATTTATTTTCCAGCAAGGGCTATGGTAAGGCTTTTACTCACCTCAACAGGACCACAAGAAGTTTCCTTCCTTATGTACAGAGGAGAGAAAACAAAATGCTTTCAGACCTGAAGGAGCTAGAGACAAGCAGCAATTATCTGACAGGAGGCCGACACGTTCCTCACCGCTCTTGCATAAAACATTGAGCAATGCTTCTCAAGCCCACCTCAGCTTTCTAGATTTATTTATTTATTTTTGTGCTAACTGCTTAGCAGTTTGGCAAATGGCTACTTAACAGCAAAGGCAAATATCTTTTTTTCTTTTTTGAGGGCATGAAACCACTCAGAAATAAACAAAACCCTGGCAAGTCCTTTACCTTCCTTTAACCATCTTTCATTTCTCCTTTGCTCACAAGTCCTTCTCCCTCTACAAGAAAGGCTCAGTTATTCTTCTTCTTGGGCCAAACTTCTCTCAGATAATCATTACCCAACACTACCCAAATCCGTCTGCCCTAAATGGAAGGGAACTCTAGATCAATCTGATTAACTTTCTTGGCACATCACTGCTCTTTAACCCTTAGTGCCTTCATCACATCTCTTAGTGCCTTCATCTAACCTCCCAGGCCCCTCACCGCCATTTCTGTGGGCTGCCTTGGAGTGACTCACGCCTTGCAAACACCACTGAGCACCTGCTTTGCCATTCCTTAGCAGAATTCTCTGATCTTCTCCTGCTTCCTTGTCTGAATAATTCTTCCTGTTTGTTGTGTTTTTTTTTTTTGTTTGGGTTCCCCCTCCCCCCAGTTTTGTAGCCATTCCCTCTACTCACTCTTCAAGAGAGATGACAGATGACACTTCTCTGAAGTGACTGCTTCCCAGAATGTCTTGGTCTCACTATGATTCACCTCAGAACTATAAGCTCCAGACAGTTGGGGTTGAAGGCATCAAGTAACAGAACAGTGTCAGCACCCTAAATCACTAATAATCATTGAATAGCTACAGTCTTGGCTAACAAATATTAACCCAGACATTAAAAAAGAAAAAAAAAAGTATTTTTTTCTCTTTCTTCCAATAACAATATCTAACTCACACATTCTTTGACTTCTCACACTGATATTTTGAAACATGTTGAAGTCTGACTTTATTTGCCTTAAATAATTTTGGATATTAGCTAATCATTGTTGTGATTTACATGCAATACTACAGAGTTGATAAGAGTGAGGAAATGTTATAGAACATCTACTTCTGCTTCAAAAATCAAGTGCTTCCTAGCTCATCAAAGTCCTAGAATATCAGCACATTATCTGATCTAGCATGCACATACACGTACAACACACCAATAAGCCTAAATCACGAGGTCTAACCCCCTAGCTTTAAATAATCATGACGATATGTATACAAATATCTTGCAAGTACTGCAAACAGTAATTCTGTATTTGTCTCTGCAAGAAATTCTGCTTCTACCTTCTTTTAACAGGAACTCATGCAAAGTCAGAGTGATGCTGACCAATTTCAGAAGTTAAGGTTTCTTCCTGAGACGTCATGTTCTTTCCTCAGCACATTGCCCAGCTGCAACACTCGAGTAGGGATATGAAAAATTTGCAAATCTAGTGTCAGATATAATTCCTACATTTCCTTTTATATTGTAAACATCATTAATGAGGCCTTAAAGAATGTTTCATTGTAAACAGTGGAAGGTTTACAGCTATCACTCCAGCCAATCTAAGAACAGTGCATCAGTTTCAACTGCATGAAGACATGCATATATTCGTTTTACTTCATACACCAATGTATAATTTCATCATGTTAATACCGAAGTGAAAAATGGAACCCTCTCTGAAGTTCTTTCATTAAATCAAACATTTTCTTTTCATACTATGTCTTATGTATTCTAAGATTTTATCTTCATCCTCAATACTTTTAATCCAATCATGGCTTTAATTTATTAGAGGCCATGCTAAAAAAACCCCAAATCAAACAAGATTAATAGGAAGACAGACTGCCACTGCTGTAAGTGCCAATGCAGTAAAATAGCTGCTCCACTACATTTTTGCTACAGTGAGAACTTGATACATATTAACCAACAGATCTGCTTTACCTATTACATGTCTAGTCATACCTGTATATAATTGTGATTAGATGAACCCATCTATCCTTCTTTGTATGAAAAACTGTTGTGAGCAATTTCCTATCACAGACTAGCACAGTTAAAATTACATATATTGTTAAATAATAGCTCATGTGTAATTTTATTTGCTTTCAGAGTTACAATGTTCAAGAGATAATCATAGAGAGCACATTATGATTACTGTTAAACACATTTTTGCCACAAAAAGTTTAGAGCATTGGTAGAAAATCCTATGCCATTACATGAAAATATTGAACACCTGTAACCATAATTTCATAAAACAAATGTACACTTTATGTAGTACTATGTCAGCAGTACCGTTTTTGGGTTTTTTTTTGCAAATATCTTTTGCTCTATACTTATATATGTTTGCAGTTAAGATGTGCACCAAATGCTTCTATGTGTGTGTGTGTCCGCAATGCACAGGAAAAATATTAGTTTACCTCTATGGTAACTGTACTTGTCAACCTCAGTGGACCAAAGAATGGGGAATTACAAGATCTTAATTTTATCAAATAATTGGCCTCATATTTTTCTACCTAATGTTGAACATAACATTAATTGGTATTTACCTCCTAATGTTACAGAACACAGACTGTATATTTCAAAGACAATCTTTACCAACTACATACTGTCTTTTCTTTCAGTGTCAATTATATAAATTAGGACTCTGTTGAATACTTGTACTGAGGAACAAATGATAGTAACTTTATTTAAATACATGCACAACCGTGCACTACAGAATGATCAAGTACTGCTTTTTTACTGGATGAACGAATCAATAGAAAAATAGATTTAATAAATCATTAACATTTTAAAGTCTAGATAAAAATGGGAAATCATGCATTTCAAGCAAAGTTTTATTTTTCCTTGTTTTTTGATGAAATCTCTGAGAACTTAAGACATGCAGAGCTGAGAAGCAGCTCACTCTGAACAAAGAACAATGTTAAGACTGCACAAAAAGTTTTGATTGAGACTGTTTATATGCAAGACTGAAAAAAGTTGCCATTCTTGGACTTCCCTTCAACATTAGACAGTGCTGTGCAAACCGCGGACAAACCGCTTTACTATGATTTCTAAGCTGTTAGGAATTCTCTCTGAGGGCTAAGAAAGTAAAAACCTGAGCAACTGCTTCCTTAAAATTTACAACAAGAAATGTTTTGATTTCAGACAACAGACTAAAAAGGGGAATAGAAAACAGTTTATCCTTTCCTTAAGAAGTTAATTTAGGGGATAAGTAAATTATGGATGACAAATTTATAAATAATAATGAAACCAAATTAGATGTAAGTTTATTTTTTCAATATTTAGAGTACGCATCTATGTCTATCAACTTAGGAAACAAAAGAAAAGTGAGTGTTTATTTGCAATTAATTTAATGTTTTTTCCTACCCCAACATTTGTCTGGACATGGCCAATGTAATCAAAAGAACTGTAAATTTTCAGAAGTGAGTCTACTCCAGTGAGCTTGATAAATTATGCATTAACCCGTTTCTCTGAAGCATCCTCACTAAATCTTTGGTGGGAAATGCACTTTATTAGGCATGAGCTTTGGTTATTTGTGTGCATATGCACTATGCTATCAGTCAATATGCAGAATGATTTAAAGTTTGCCATGTTACAGAGAAGTATCACTCATTAAATTAACTCTAGTGTTTCAACAAACAACACTGGCTAGCTTTGCAAGTATTATCATCTTCACTCTTAGCAGGCTTTCCTCAGCCTTACAGCTTTTGCTTAAACTTTAACTGACTTCCAATCTTAGAAAAACTTACATCAGAGTAATCATGATCATTTGAATACTGTACACACTGTTAGATGTTTTCAGCAGGTACAGTTACTCACATACATAGGAATTGTCAGAATTAGATATAAAAATTTAATGCTTAGCTGAAATAAAAATATTCTCAGGGCAGAAAGAAATTATAAACTAAAAGTACAGGTTAATGAGACCTGTAATAAACTTCACTCTAAAACAGGTCCAGTTGGTTACTGATGTGAAGATGTCTGATTCAATGAATACTATTGAACCTATGGCATGTGATCATTGTAGTAGAAAAAATTGAAACGGAAAAGACAGAAAATCAAATTACCCATGGCATTCTCTTTCCATATTCCATGGCAGAATTAGCCCATAGATTAGTAAATTGTAACGCATGCAACAAAAAATATGCTGTATCACTTTATGTAAACATCTGCTTTCATCATGCAAAATGCCTACAAAACTGTGACAATGCTTTTTTCTAGTAGCATAGTTTTACATTAGCTCAGATACAGAAACTGTTGAACCAAAAATCCATGATTTTGCAAGTAGAAGATATTCTAAAATTCTTGAAAGATTTCCAGCATAAATATTCCAAAGCTCAACAAAGCTAGTTTTTTGGTGGTTTTTTTTTTTTTTTTCCTAAAACCTAAACTATACAGGCTTATTCCTTGCTGTGGTTCCTTGTTCTTTTGATGATAGAAGAGAAAAGACCGGTTTTTGGAGGAGGTCCCATCAACATGGGGGCTTGGTTCTTGTGAGTAATTTTTATCTGCGGAAAGAAAGAAGAAAAGCAGTTATCCCCTGAGCTAGTTCAATTCCAAGTGTCTTAGATGCCTGAAATATCTTTTATCTGTGACTTCCAAAGCTTCATCATTTAATCAAAGAAGAAAAGAAAATACCTGTATTTTTCATGAATGATGTTACATATGCAGTAAACCAATCTACATGTAATCATTGTTTCCACAAATACTTTAAATTCTACACGCAATATTAAAAAAACTACATAATAAAATACATGCCAACATGTGATCTTAACTTTTTGAGTGTGGGATTTATTGCTTGCAGTTGAATATTTTACGTATCTACAAGATGAATACGAATTTAAAAGTTGGAAAGGGCATACATGCTGACAGACCAAGCTGTTGCCCATTATTAAGATACCAGCTATGTCTTTGTATGCTTTATTTATACATCTAATCAAGCTGTACTTCCCTTTTAATACAGGACACTAGTTAACTTCAAAATAACCAGTATGAATGAAAGTTAAAAGTTAATACACAAAAAAGGTCAAAAAATGAACTAGCATTCTAATTTGTTAATTAATTGTTAATAGAATAGACTCAAATATTCAAAAGACTATTTAAAACACTTTGTGAGACTGCTCTAAAGCCACCCGTTTTGATTTCTTTGATATAAAACTACGAATCACCTTAAATGAGACAACCTTAAAGTAGATTATGTCTGCAATTTTCTCTAATTCAAGTCTAAATTAGAGAAGACATTTTATGAATGTATGCTATGCTCAAAGCTAATTGAAAGCAATTATCAAAGTGGCATTTTGTCTGTGACTTTAAGATACATTGTAAGATAATAAATGATTCTCATTATGTAATAAAAAGGTCACATCTTGCCTTTGGGCTAGTGACGCTGAGAGTTTTTCAAAAGCAATCCGAGACATTTTCTTTAGTGAACTACGACTAATACAAGAGCCATCACTTATTAAATATCAGTTGTCACCTGCATAGTACCCACATCAGAGATGGGTATTTCTTTCAAAAAGAAACACCACCTCATTAAAAACTGGAAAAATATATCTCTTAAAGTGCATACCTGACATTTTCAAGCTAAAATGAATATCCTTCACTTGTCATTCACTAATAGTAATGAAACAAAAAATGTATGTCACGTGGAGAGGCTCATTAAAATATAGATCAGGACATTTCTTGGGGTGGAAATTTACTTTACAATATAAAGAGACAGAAACATAAAAATCTCAACAGAATGAATGGGTTGGTTTAACTCTATTAGAGCCTTTACTTTACTCTCCAAATGCTCATTTTCATGCCACCTTAGCTCATTAGTCTCAAATTTCATACATGACCTCTTCTTGTCAACACTGTTCATTAGTATCAAATTTAGCATACGAGGCTTTTTTGGAAACCTAGATTAATTTCACATGGATAATAACACTTGCTTTCAAAGACAGGCATCAACATATTTTTTCACAAGAAATTCTGCTTCAAGCGTCGCTTTGGAAGCCAAATCTGTAGTTGGGGTAAACTGGAATTATTCCATTGATGTCACTTTCTAACAGCTGACGATCTAGTCCTGGAAAATCGCCTCAAGAATCTTTGTAACTTTACATGCTTCGTAAGACATATTTTGGGGCTCAGGAACAGTGATGACATCAACCAGGTCCTGAGGATCAATACATGAAGTAATCTACAGCTGCTGTGACTGAAGTTTTGAGAGTCATTAGGGATCAACTTACTGCAAAATTTGGTCATGATGCAGCAGTAGGAATGACCTCAGTTTCCTTTCAGAGGCAAATCATAGCAATGCCATCTTAAAGTGAATAAAAGAACAAAGCTCATAAGATGGCTTTAGTATGAAGAAGTGAAGTAATCCTGACACCCCGTACAGATTGCATGTTGGACTGGAGCTGTTCAATGCTGCCGAGGATGAATGCAATTACATATTGAGAAAATGTTTATCATTTGCAATAGTGTTTTTTGGCTTGAGCCATCTGTTTCAGAGACCATGACCTCTTCAGTATGTTGTATCCTATCAGCTGAGATCACCTAAGATGCCTGAACATGATTAACCACTCATGCATGGAGATGGGGTCCTATATGCATTTCTCTAAGATATATTTTCAACAATTATAAACTGGCTCAATTCCAGTGGTGTAAAACATATTTTACATTATGAAAATACAAAAATAAAGAGTAAACTTAAAGTATCTTTTCCTACTTATGCACAATAGTGCATATTAAAATGGCATTGGTTAAGAATGATAACCACTGGTTCCTACTAAAAATAATAATAATAGTAAAACATTAGAAAAAAATCTTATCTTTGTTGATAAAAAGAGAGAAGTATGTGTGTAATACACTCTGGACCACTGTAGTACCTTGCCTGAAATAGGTTAATTTTGCCTTTCTCAAGATTCTCAGGTACTGCATTTCTGCTCTGGACTCTCACTTCTGCTTCTGTTTTAATACTGGCAGCATCGCCAGAGTTAGTGATGTACGTCTCGCCCACAAGTGACACTCAAGACACTTTAAGCTAGGAAGGAGCACTAAGAGTCTCAGAAAGGAAAATAATGTTGTAGATCAAAGTAGAACTGAACACTGAAAGTGCTGTATGGGAGACTGAAATGGACCAAAGAAAAATGAAAAAAAAAAAAAAAACCCACCAAAAAACCCAGCAGAGAAATCTGTACTTACAAGCAACCAAGATTTAGTTTAGCTAAAAATAAAGAAATCACTTACAGCTATATACAGATCCTGTGTGCAGGCACATGGAATGTCTAAAGACTAATTTTTACCATTCAGTTTCTCTTTCATTCAGCAAGCAACCTCATGTCTTTTTTTCAGAAGCACAATTATAAAAGCCTTAAATAAGAGCCATCATTTTTTTTCTTTTCTTTTGTCCTAGGTGAATCTGTGATTTACACACATACAAGAAAAAGAGATTGCTCAGACAAAAAATCCTCAAAGCTCAAACACTAAACCTAATGCATTTTTAGAAACTGATGATACCTTGAGAAACATACTAATACAAATTACTGTGGAATTCTGAAAAATAATTTTTGAGATCACTTAGTTTTGTTGAAAACATAATAACTTATAGAAAATATGGAGGACATTTTAAACATAAATTAAGGGAAGTGCTGCTGGTGAAAAAAAAGCTTCTATTTGGCACATTTCGCACAAATTTTTATTAAAAAAAAAAAAAAAAGGTAAAATGAGGAAATAACAAAACTCCAGTTTGGGAGAAAGTAGCCACCTGAGTTGCTAAGATATTGTGGATTTTTGTTGTAAGCCTGATACACAATGTTATAGGCTAAACTCAACTGTTGAAGCCAGTAAAAAAACTCTCATTCACTGATGGAAGCCAAGATCTTATCCTATGACTTCATGATCACAGAAATTTAAAGGGCTGGTATACCTAGCAAACAGGCTTAGCAGAATAATATTGCATTTGCAATTTCAAAACCACTTTTCCAGTATTAGAAAGTGCGCCCAATGATGTATTCATGGGAAGGAACACAAGGTCCAATTAAAAAGGAGCATAATTCTTAAAAGATGAGATAGTAATGGCTCCCTATTTGTTGATAGCAAATTTTTTTATAAAGGAGAAACCTGAATTTGTGATACTGAAGATATGTATAAATGCATAAACCAGACATTTATTTGTTTCAGGAGCAGGTCAGAGTTTCAAAATATGCCCTGAAGCCACATTAATACAATGCATCCACTAAACAAATGCAGTGAGCATCAACAGTTTTAGTGTGATAAATATATCTTTTACATCAGTCAATTTTGCCTTCATGTTCCTTTCTGCTATATGTGCTAGTTACGTTCATGTTCCTGACTTCACAGAATGCCTAAATACTTACTGTTAACAGAGAACATGGTGACATAAAACTAGGTACTAACCACAATGCTAAATGAAAGTAGAAAACTGAAAACAGAAATAAAAAAAGTATGTCTGTATTTAAAGGACAGAGGGGGAAAAAAACTGACAGAAAAGAACTTCTCAATTTGGATTGGTTAGTTTACAGTCATATTTTTCCATGTTATCAGCAGAGTTTGCATATTGGTAGTTTTGAGGGTATAAGGGTTTTCCCACAGCCTAAATGTCCATATGTTGCTCCCCTTATAGGAAATGGAGGGATGCAACACCTCTGTATCACAGGAGTTACCAAATACTTTCATCCTCCTGTTAGGTGATCAACAGCTGTACTGAATATCACGGTATGAATCCGACCTATAAAATGTAGTCAGTGCTAAACAAAATCAACGACTTGGATTATGTGGCATTTTGGTCAAAATCTCTTCAGATCTAGATCTATTTTAAATATAGCTTTATGCAACACATCTTTTACATAAATTTCTTAACAATATTATTGTGCAAAGTGCAATCAAATCTAATCAGTTTGGTATTAATTAAGCTCTAATAATATACTCTAGTCTCTCTCCTAAGTAGTGTGATCCGTTTCCCCTTCACACAGGTAGATTGGAAAACATTACGATGTCATCATAATTTTTAAACATACCGAGAAAATGACAGAGCTGCAAAATTAAAATAAATGATTAATGACATTTTTTTCATGTTTTGTACTAATAGGTATCACTGAGGTTTTAAATTAATAGAGCTGTCAAGCTCAGGGCTGTTACAGATCCAGTGCAGAACTAAAATGGAAATTATGTATTCCACAGACACCTAAAGATGACACTTCGGAATATTTTAAATTTTAATTAGTAGGTGCAATTGTTTTCCCCCCTCCTCCCTAAAACCACTGCAAATTAATTGGCAATTAGTCACAACTAATTCTTTTCTTAACCATCTGAACTGGAAAGAAAGGTGCATTACACTTTAGAGTATTTGTCTGGGGTGCAGAAAGCACACATGCAGAAAATTGCTTTGTCAATTACAAAAACTACTGTTGTGAAATTCAGAAAATATATGCATAGGTAAACAAAACTAATTAATGTGCATCGTACCTGTGAGCACAAAAAGTAATGCCCCGCTGCAAAATAAAGTTTTAAAACTCAATAAATCACTCGGGCCTTGAAACAGAAATGTACGCTCACAGTTGCTCAAAAGGGACAAAAATGCAGCATATTAGTTTAACACCAAAACTTTTCCTAGCAACTGACCCATTTACGGGTTAACTATGTAATAATTGTCTAATATTCTACTTAAATCAGCCACCATATCTAGGACCCAGTTCCTCTTTGCTCTAAAGAAGTGGACAAAAATTTAAATTCTCCCATTATAAACAACTGATACGAAAATACCACTACATTCAGTGACATGGAAAGAAGATAATTTACAGCTTCTAGAATACATCTGCAGCTTCTTCATTCTACCTGTGGCGTGTTGGTGGCAATGGGTCTACATAAAAGCAAATCTGTGACTCTTATTTTTCTCACCATCTCTGGCCTAGAGTGATTATTAGTAAAATCTTTTTTGTTTGTCTGTTTTCAGTTCTTGTTTCTCTCTGGACTTAATTACAAAAGCAGGACTTCAATGTGACCTCTGTGTTCAGGCTTCTTGTATAAATAGGGACTACAGGAAACGCTAGAGAGAAACCATTCATTCATTCAAAACTTATTTTTAAGGTGCATCCAAGTGATAATATTTCAAAATACTATTTCTGAGTTTCATTATTAAATGGCTTACTACAAGTTTTCCTACCAGTAAATAATCCTAAAAATACTATGTGTTTCAGATGTTTATGGAACTACAGATCAGGCAATCCATTAGGTGGGCTCCAACTATGAATTTTCATTTTTGTTCCTTCATTTACACAATATTCCTATGGACATTTCTGTCATCTACTGTTAATCTAATACTGCTAGCAGCCCATCACTCTTTCAGATATGATGCCAAGCAACTTAGGAATAGATGAAAGAACTGAAATTGCAGTTATTTCTAATTAAGATGGAATATTCTTATGGATTTTTTCAAAACAATATTAATAATTTATGTAACTAAATTGAAAGATTACTTTTCTTAAAAAAGAAAAAAAAATCCTGGTGTCTAAAGTTAAAGTTTATTGAATTAACTTGAGAGTCTTTGAAGTTTCATTACAATTAATGACTTGTTTGGAGATCAGGTGAAACCATAGATATCTTTCATGTTTCTGTATTTGTCTGGGAGAGCTCTGATAGAATGTCCTCTTCAGCTAACCAGATGAGATGTTTAACATTACATTAACATTATCATCTTTCCTTCTCTCTAAGACTCCTCTATAAAAAACAGTGAAAACAATACAATTTCACACGCAAATTCTGCATCTTATTATACCAGAGCAGGGTGACTTTGTCAGACATTGCAGCCTGCATGTGTTCAACATATTGAATAATTCTGGATGACAGATTTTCAGACCAAGCCACTCATATTTTAAAGTACTAAGTACATCTAGGGACACTAGGTGCATGAGCAACAGAAGATCATAAAAGATGTTAAAAAAAGTACACAACAATGTCTTTAGTACTAAACTGATCACAGGCATGAAAAATAACAGATCGCAGCTTCTGGGTAATTGCTGTGTTATCTACCACATCCCATAATACTTTCTGAGAGCCACGCTGTCATTTTGGGGGGGAACATGGTCTCTATATGCAGGAGAAGGGACAGCTGTCAGCAACTCAGGCTATTTGTACAAAACTTTTCTCCAGTCAGAAAGGAGAAGTAGCAAAGATAAACTTCTTGTTTCCTTCAACAGACAATAAATTTCCAAGCCTGTATGTGCAGCCTGCATCCCACAGATAACAGTGATTTGATGCAGAACTTGTTTTTCTTAATATGCATAATGAAATAGCAGGAGAATTTTGTTCAGGTTGAACTTGATTTCTTGAAAAATTATTTGCAAAATATTCTCATTTGTACCAAAATCTGAACCAGAAGCAGAAAAGGACTTCTGAGCTTAACCACCTGCACCTTGGGCAAGGGTTGATTCAGTATCTCCTGATTTTATGAATTTCTTTCTCACTCAGTCTCTCTAATATTTATAGGTCAGTCCCTAAAACTACTAAACTGAGATAACTCTGAAGTTCCTGAGATGATCATACCAAAATAAAGTAAGTGTGATTTCAACTTTACAAAGAACAGGTGCCGGGGGCAGAGGCAGTAGTCTTTTTTTTTTTTTTTTAACAAAAACTTTCTGGCTGGAACACTGAAGAATCAAAAACCTGAGGCTCAGCTGCTGTGTCTAACTGGCATACATGATCTATGCAATAACAGAACAAGATGCAGGTGTCTCTCCCCTAGAACTGGTGCGATGGTATATCCAAACACAACAGTAGCTTCTGTCCTTAAAACAATATAGCTAGAAATCTAGTAAGTGCCTACCCTCAGCATACCATGGGAATGAACCCCTGTGTCTCAGTGCATGACGTAGGAGTGCCACCACTTTATATATGGGCCTCAATTCTTTGTAGGAGCTAGGAAAATAAAATTCTCGTATGTTTCATAAAGAACTAAATTCATGGATTTCTTTACCTGAGCATCACACTTTTTTCCATTTAAAATCTGGTCATTAATAATTTTGTTACTGGTAATTTGGGGAGAAAACACAATTTTGTCTCTAAGGAAGACAAATGCTCATGATTCTTTTATTGGCCTTTTCATATTTTTTTCTAAAATTTGACCTCTTGCAGGTTCAAATAACTGGCTACATAGCTGGCTACACATAAGAATATATTTTGGTTTTATGTTGGTTTTTTTTTTTCCAGACTCTGGTTTAGGATCTATATCATTGAGATATTATCCCAATATTCAGGTGATCAAATACACTTTGGTTTCCAAACAAAAAAAGCACGCACTTAGAAATCAGATCTTAAACTTTGGTTGAGAAAAAGTTAACATCCACCTTTGCCATTGTCTCACGAAGAATTCTTAGCTTTAATGCAGAGAAGTTCAAGGAAAACTCTACTGTAGTTAGAATTAGTGGGGAGGTAAGATGTTGGACCATTCATGTTTTTTCCTTTAGAAGATGTAGAAAACAGAGTAGGGCACATGAACAATAATGTAAGGAGAAATTGCAATAAATATATTAAGCTCCTCAGCAAAGAAAAAAAAATCCTGGAAAAATGAATAACTTATTAAAATAGTAATCTGGTATCTAAATTCATTGAGGTGAAGTAGCATGGATAAATTGTTCATGTTATTTTCTTCTCAGAAGAAGTTAATATGTTCAACAATATCTAACACAATGTATATTCTCTTAACAATGGTATAGCAAACAGGTTGCGTTCCACAGAAAAGCATGTGCCATTTCTATCCCCTTTAAAATGGTACTTCAACTGGACAGCTGTAATTATCCGTAATAATTTACTGTTTCCTCATGGCAGTAACTGAAATATAAGAACTGTCTCTTTTTTCACGTTTGTCCTCAATTGTGCAGATAGCTTCTGCTAGCATTATCAATCAAATAGCAGGGAATTTGCACAGAGCAAGCAATCAAGAAAAAAAACCACGTTATTGCCAGCATCCTTCCAAAAGTTCTCTTCTGTGATTTGGCAACTGAAAAATTACATGTCTTTTTCTTGAACAAGTAACTGCTGGGTTCAGTACTGTTGATATCTCTAATTCCAAAAGGTTTCCTGGAATAAACCTCCTAAAATTCCCACTGTTCTTTCACACAGTGTGCGAACATGGTTCTCTTATTGCAACATCTGAGCATTCAACCATAGAGAATAAGAGTTCAGGCACCCTCCCTGCTGTTCAGCTGTACACTCTGGTGTATCTGGTAAACATAAACTATTGCAACCCTTTTCTGTCCTCCTAACCCATATACTATCAGCTCCCATGCCTGTTAGCACCTTACTGAAGGTGCTCTCTTTTACTTTTTTGTGTAGCATTTAATTCTAATACAGACATAAAGCTCATGAAAGTGATCCAGTACCCTGTTTGGGGAATTACTCTTTTCTGTAGTGGGATTTCTTCCTTGTCACATACTGTCATACTCACAAGCTGCAAGGATACACCAATTCATCTGCTTTAAAACACAGGTCTTCTTTAGGGGAAAAAAAAATCACTAAAATTATATATTAAAACATGTTGCTAAGCCTATATTCAACAACACAAAGCTTAAATCTCTTCAACATTTTCTCAAAATGTTGCCTCAGACTGAGATGAAATGAAGAGTTCTTAAACATACACCTTTCTTGTGTTGCTGGTAAACAGCTACTCAAATCTCCTCTGAGCAAGCTCCTATTCTGTCCTATCTTGTCTGTATTGCTGTTTACCTGCCCTCACTTCATATGACTGTTCACTGAAACAAGAGACTAAATTTCCTTAATTTATTTGAATTTTAAGGATTTAAAAAATATTAGTTCTATCATATAATTCAATCAGCCCAGTTAAGACTTCAGCTTTAAATAAAACCTCCTTGATATGAACTCTCAAACATGTAATGGAAAATCTCCCTAAATTTTTAGAGAATCATTAGTTACTTTATACATGTTAGCATCAAAATGAACATTGGCTTTTCCTCAGCAACAGAGACTACAAATCTGATACATCATCATAAAGGATCACATTGGGTAAAGGGATGCTGGGACTGCACCCTTGGAGTATTTTACAAACTTTTGAAATCAATACTTTTTTATTCTATCCTAACATGTGAGAAAAAAATCAGCATGATAAATTGAAAATGCATTGGGTGTTGAACTATATAAAACCAGTGTATGAAGATATATTACTTAAGTAAATTAAGTTAATGCTGATGGCAATGTTTGTCTTTTTAAATCAAAAGATTCTCTATAATTGAAAACCAAGTGAAAGTAAATAAATAATTTAATTTAATAATGAATTTCTGACCAATATAATTTTTGTTACTCATTAAAAAAAGTTCCTACTTTTTTTTTGTTTAGCTCTCTTCCTTGAGATATCAGTATACATACCGTGCAAGGAGTTTGCATCCAAGGTTCCCCATCTATCTGCATAGGCAGTGACTTGCTGGTCCTAAAGGGATATATTTCATAATATAAGTAACTAGACAAAATTGATAAATGTATTTATTAAGGAAGCATATATGTGATGGCACACACATATAATCCTGATTTATCCCTAAACTTCTATGTAATCTTCAGTATGGTCCAACATGCTTACAGAAGTAACCTAATCATGTTTAGTCTGATTTTCAGCAAAGCAAAAACACTGCAAACATTCACACATCTTGCTAGTAATATACTACTCTCTCGTGAGAGAATAGTCTATAATTTGTGAAATAAAGAGTCAATTACACAAGAACTTGAGGAATAAACCTTATTAACTGAAAAGATAAAGGAATCTCTGCTATTTTTATAATTTAGACTGATTGCTATAAAGGAAACAAGAAATAAATTTTAGCTCTATCATCACCATTTATTAGAACCATAAAAGATGTTTTTACACTCGTGTCTAACTCTGGGTTAGACAGAGTAACACATAACATGACAGCTGTACTATATTCAGAGGCTTTAACATACCATGCTATAAATTTAAATTGTTAGTAAAGTGACACTGATTTTAACATAAAGCTACAGCCAGTGTTCCCTGTCTAGTTTTTGATACCACTTTAATAAAATTATAGACAAGTGAGAAAAGAAAAAAACACAACAGTAATCTTTTTTGGTCTTTTGCATTTATAGTAGTTTGCATACAAGTCTATTAGAAATAACATAAAGTAGATAAATCTAATAATGGTAAAATGAGTCAACTGAGTACTCATGTTCATCAATGGAAATACTGGCTTGGACATTGTTCAAAAGTGACTGATAGTTCATAGGATTATCCACTGTCATCTATGGTCATAAGTGGAGGAAGACAAGAATGTTCAATGAGATCTCACTTTATAGGTTTGGAAGGGTTCTGAATCTTTTTCAGTTGTGGTCCTGCTGATGTGGCATTATAAATATTATCTCCTGGTATCCAGAGAATGTTGGAATGGCTCTGTAATCTTATTTCTCTTCCTCATCCAGTGGAAGACTGCTTTTGAAGTCAACATCACCAGTCCTTGAGGAGACTCTCCAAATCCACCAGTCACTTTGGCAAATCCTACTTATTTTAAAGTTTTTATTGCTGCTCTTCTGTTTTATGCTCATTCTAGGCTTCTGGGGTTTATAATTGTATAATTATGATTTTATTAAAATTTTGGAAAATTCTTCCTGATAAATTCTTCACTGAGGAAGAGTTGACCATCTCTCTTTTTTCCAGTCCTTACCTAATCCAAAAGTTAGAATAATTGTTTTCTCCTTGAGTCCTAATGCAAGTTTCCTCTATTGTGAATGTTCTGGTCACTTTAAGCATAGGAACAATAAAACACAACTAAATTAGTGTGCTCCACCATTAGTGGCTTATACATACCAACAGGTTTAATAATAATGACTTGTCAATGTTCAGTAAATAACAAACAAATCAAAGCCAGAGCACTCTGACTTCTAGAGATCAAAAAAGAGCTTTACAAATACTAAATACATGCTACTATTCCCTGGTGAGGAATGCATTATAAATGGGTTAAAAAGTGTCAAAGTAATGTTAAATTACTTTTTTCTCAAAAGTGCACGGAGTGTATGTCAATGATAAATTGCAATACGTTTATGCCTTACTCCTGCTCCAACTGCTTGACAGTATTTCTTCATAGGATGAAATGACAGTTGAATACAGCACGTGAGGACTGAATGTAAACATCCTTTTTCTAGATTTTTGACACATTTAAAGAAAGCAAGATGTACATGCATAGAATATGGATGGAATAGATATTTCATATACAAAAATGATACTTTCACAAGAAATAAGTACAGTATTTATGACTAATAAGTTACCAAAGTGGACTGATAATATATAAAACTTTACTGTTTCATTACAACAGTGCAGTGCAAATTGAAGATGCTGATACCTGATGACAACAGATGAGCATTGGGCAAGCCGTCTTCCAGCACTTTTCAGACCTGTGTATATCTGCCCCATCTCCATGGCTCCTTCCAGACCAACCACTTCCATAAGCTGGTCACTTAGATCTGCAAAAGTTGAAAAAAAACCCCATTTTGTCTAGATGGCATTTTGACAGTGGTTGTTCTGTGACTAGTAAGAATTGTGAGATGACCAGCCTGATAATAAAAGATGTAGAGAAGAAAACTAGCAAAAATTATGATTCCTAGGAAGTGATTGCAGCTTTACGGTTGGACACATCTGGACCTATTGTCACACCACTCTAGACCAAACTGATTCTAAAATACAATAATAATACCAATGGTTAATTTTAGTACATGAATACTGAACAAATAATCTTACTCCATGAGAAAATAGGAGAGACTTCTTCTTTAGGTTGTGCTTACAGAATGAGATGTTTGCAGTTTAGAAATTCAGAAATTGGACCTTTGTCTCAAGTAGTGCATAGATTCAGTGCAAAAAGGGCAGAAAATCCCTTGTATCAGCAACTATTCATTTAATTTTTCTGAACCTTGTCGTGCTTGTTTGCACCAGTTATATATTTTTATTTCACACAGTTTTTTGACTATGTAGCATTATGGCATTAGACTTTAAAATATATTTAAATAAATCATGTCTCTGGCAAAATAAATATTAGATTACTTGACTTCAAGGAGCGAGGACAAATTCTGTCTAGAATTTCAGATATAGAGATATAACCAGAAACCTAAACAGTAATATAGCAATCTAGTTTGAGAAATAACTAAGCAAAGTAATGAAATATCCAGAATCAACGAGGATGTTTTGTACGAAATGCTTTATATGCTCCTGTTAAAATGCATGTTTCCAAGACCAAATGGACAAGAAAAAGAAACATGTTTTTTAGCTGTATGTGTGTTTTATAGATTGGCTGTTAATACCCATGTTTCCAAAAGGCATATTATTTGGTGAAGCACAGGAATGAGCTAAAATGTTAGTCTATCATCACATTGAAAAAATAAATAAAAGGGAGCACATTACTCTTTGTATATTTTAAACCCTTCAACCTTTAATGAAGGTAAAATTTCATGCTAATTATCATACCTATGAGCCTAGCCCAAAGTTTCAAAGGAAGTCTTTTTTATTCACTTCTTTGGACTTTCAATGAAGGTAATTAACTGAACAAGTACTGGGTAGTGGTGGTGGGAATATGAAAAGGAAATAGGATTTATGCTCTGGATTATTCTGCTTCCAATGAGAAAATCTGATACTATCCAAAGCCTTCATTTTTCTTATACTTCCTTAATATTCTTTGCTATTTTCATTTTCTCATCGCAGTGAAATCAGTTCCTTATAGTATTAATGAAGCAAAACTAAAGCCTATTCTTTCCTATTAAGGAAAAACAATGATGGACAAAAGAGTAAAACATACAATATGATTAATTTTAACAATACATTCAATAGTTTGCACCCCTATAACACATGTAATCCCAATTTTGTATGTCTTACTTTCAACTGAATTGTTTTTCTTTTAAGATGTTCAAGTTACTCACTTTTAAACTTCGGTTTAAACAACTTCTGATTTTCTTGATAGCCATAGGGATTTAGGTGGGAAAGTCCTCTCGTTTTCAAAAGCTATTATATTAGAAAAGCACACAGAACTTTACAGATGTACTAAATCATTAAAATGTTTCCAGCCAAAGAAAACATCAAATTTCTATTCACTGGGTTATTAGAAAATTATTACTTTTTAAACGGGGGAATAATTAAGAACAGATTTTTATTACTGACAGCTCAGGCAACATATGCAAGATTCAGAATAGTGACATTTGCAGTGATATAAATTTGATGCATCATTTTTCAATAGCTGTGAGATTAGTGCCAGTAACAGCAGATAACAAAGGGTCAAATCCTGCCATTTGATCTGTAGCACACATCTCAAGAAATGTGGTATATTAAACGTTGGAAGATGGAACTGAACAATAATCCACTGAAAAAGTGAAACCTTTTCAAAAACTTTACATTTGCAGTGGCACATTCCCAAAGTGGGGTTATTTTAGGCCAAATATGAATATTTTTAGAATCAAGCTTAAATTAGACATAACCTTCCTCCAGAAGCTGGAAAAACTAAAGCAAGTGTAACATGCAATTATCGACTTAGGGTTAATTCATGCTCCTGCCCTTGCCAATACATCTTTCCTGATGTTTTTGCATAGTCATACACATTTCAAGAAATCCTTGAGCTATATCGACTTTGATAAGAACTCAGAGTGAGCAAAAGTGGAAAAGGGAGTGTGTCTATTTTGGTTCAGTTCTTCAAAGATGTTACATGGCTACACTGGCTGAATATAAAGGGTCAAAGAATATAAAGGGTCAAGACATCAATGAATGGATTACATTTGTTCTTAAAAGGTCCCCACCAAAGATTCTGAAAGAGACTAAGCTCTATTAAAAGAGATTAGATCTTCTATTAAATTAAAAGATAGGAAAGGGGAAGTCATTCTTCATTCTAGTGGAAGGTTATCACTGATTTCTCAGAAAGATCAGTGCTGGCCTCTGTACTGCTCAACATATACCCCTAAATAATCTGGAAATGGAAGTAGATAGTGAGTTTCTGAGGATTCATTGAAGTAAAGACAGAAGCCAATTAAAAAAAAAGTTCAGGAATTTTACAGTACTGAGTAATGGGGCTATGCAAAGGCAGAAAATTCAACACATGTAACTTAATGGCCGTTAAGTGACATGGGGAAACTACATGTATGTAAACTGTTATATGCATATATATTGCATTTAAAAGAACCACAGTGTGTGTGTGTCTGTGTGTATATATCCATAGACACATGTATATTATATTGCTGGGATACAATTAATACTGTCATGCTGGAATTAACAATATGGAGTTGCTGTGGCCACTTCATTGAAAATATCAGCTCAATGCTCAATAGTGATCAAATACCATCAAAAATTATGATTGGTACAGCCATATAGTATGGAAAGTGTAGTTCTGGCCCACTCAGCGATGTGTAGTAAGATATAAAATAGCTGGAAATGACAGAGCAACAAACATGGTAACAAATATGGAGCAGCTACTCTATGAAAATAAATTAGACTAGAAACCTTCAGAAAGTAATGAGATGAGTGGACGAAAGATAAGAAGGTAATGAGTGTCATGGAGTAGGTGAAGAGAGTACTGTAATTTAGTATTTCTCAAAATGCAAGAACTAAGGGTTTCGATAGCACTTCTAGAACAATCAGGAAATTCTTTTTACATAATAATTTGTTATACCATGATGCCTTACTAGACTTCTAAATTCTTGAAATCATAATTATTATATATTTGGTAAGGCATCTTAATGGAAGATTCACTATAAGTTTGCTCTCTCATGCTTTATTTCTAAGAATGCAATACAGGTTGGTGTCAGAGGTCAGACACTGAGCTACATGAACTTACAGGTTGACCTAGCATCACTGTTTTTGTCCTGTTATACATCTTATAAATTGTAGACCAGAATAAGGAATGCTGCTGTTCACTAAACATCATTAATCACTTAAAACAGCTTGTAACATGGACTTTTCCATGACATGTATCCCAACTGTGTTTGAAACTTAATTCAGAAAGTAACTTTTTGATCCTCAAATTATGTTCTGAAGTTACACACACGTGTGCGTCTGTGTGTGTCTCTACCAACTATAGAGCAAAACCTAGCTCTTTTAAAGCATGTTGTATTTCTTCTGCATTACACAGATTTATTCTAAACAGAAAATAATCAGTTGGTAACCGTACTCATAAAATTCTCCAATGCCTGCTCCACCTATTATATATAACAGTTTTAGGAGGTTTAGGTTTATGAAACTGATAGATTTTCAAAAAAGAATTTAGCAGCTAACAGTAAACAGCAGCAACTACCAGATACTGAGCAGCTTTTCAACCTAGCCAGGTCATTCAGTTGCCTAAATGAGAGCCAAAGTCTCATAGGTAGGCTATCATGGAGAGCGTCTCAGTATTAGTGCATTAGGAAAGTGTTTTTTGACTGGTGCCTTGGGGTTCTTGAGTCCGTTTGTTCTACTTTGAGCTCTGTGAAAGAGCTGAAGGCTTTTGCTTGTTTTCTATGTGAATGAGCCATTAGAGTGTGTGGGAATGTTTTCACAGCACCATGCCTCTCCTGCCCTCTTCCACAAACCGAAGTACTTCACGTGTCTCCTCATATTAGCCCTGTCAGTAAACAAAGCCAGCTCTCCTGGGAGAGCGCTGCTGTCAGCAGATGGTGACTAGCATGCAGAGGGGCATCTGACCCCTTGCACTCATTCCTGATGGGGAGATAAAGTCCCTAGGGAGATGACTGCCCATTTCATCCCATCAGGCAGGAGGAAAAAGAGAAGTCCAAACAGAAACTTGCACAAATAGCAAACAAAATATTGTACATGAATATAAGCCCTTTATAGCACTTCCCCAAGGCATGAAGAAACACACTTGGAGATTTTAAAGTTTCTTAGTGAGGAGCTGATGTTATCCATTAGCCTGGCATTAGCTAAATGCTTCAATATTCAAAGTGAACACAAGAGAGAAACACATTTGGAATACATCTATGAAGATAAAGCAAGGAAAGCAAAATGGGGTAGGGGGTGGGAAGAAACATCGTGTGATTAGAAATCCTGATTTACATAGAGAACTTTCCCACTGTAATGGAACTGGTTTTGATATCCAATTTATCTTTGCAATATATAAATATTGCTGTCCTGGCAAGAGATTGAATGGCTCTATTATAACTTGGGGTTACTGCACTCACTCAGGCACATTTGCATAAAAACACTGTTGGTCAGTGGTAAATCTGTCTCTGGCAGCAGTTTGTCTTCAAAGAGAAGGGGCTCCATGGCTTACTAAATGTAATGAAACCCTAGTAATCATCAGGCTGGAAATCTTTTGGTTCCAGTTAAAATACTGGATAATAATTTCAAAACTGTTATGATGCCAGAGGATCCCTGAAAGACTCCTGAGCTCGATGCTCTGCACCACATGAATGCTTTGGTATCTTCCTAGAACATGGCACGTATTAAATCTACAGTTACCCATTATGCAGGAATGTGGGGTCACTTCTACATGAAGGGATAGGGACTGCTGTTGTAAAAATGATAAAAATGTGTTTAATGTCACAGTATTCCCCTGATTTTACATGAACGGCTTTTTCTAGATTCCTGGTTACAAGAAATCAGTCAATAAATAACAGTCTGTACATCCTGGTTTTTGTTATGCTTTGCTTTAGAGAAGCTACCTGAAGTAACATATGCCTCAACATTTTTAATATCAGAGTTACAGCTAGAGGTCCAGATTATGCCAAGGCTCTCTTTTATTACTGATTCACAGACAAATAGTAAAAGACAGCTCTTATGTCCACGAATTAATAATATAGACAAATAAAACAGACAAAGCATTGAGTAGGGTAAAAAGAATATTATTATACCCATTTTACAAAGTGAAAATTGTACATAGACAAGTTTAGGTCCTGCAAAAAGTTTGTGCTCATATTATGCTGGATATGTTTGTGTGCAGACCCACAAGAGTCATAATATTTCTATCATGTAAAAAGTTAAGCACATGAGTTTGCAGAACTGACCTGGCCAAGATCATACATTAAGTTTCTGGCAGAGACAGGAAATAAACCAGCAACTCCTGAATTTCAACCTTCTGCTTTTAAAAGTCTATTCTCCCTCTTAATGCTGACTTTGAGGATATATATCAAGTGCTACATCTGTAGCATTTGATCCAGTTTTGAGTATTTTGCATTGCCGAGTTTACTTGTAAACATTAAAAATCTTAGGTGGCTCCAGAAATATATTTCATGCCAGCACTGATTAGCAGCTCGAGTCTTTACTCTTGTATTCATATTTATTTTCCCTGTTTTTAAAACAAAAGAGTCTGCCTCTTAGAACCAAGAGAGGAAGATATATCGTTGCTGTAATTTTCACCCTAGTGATATACTCAGATACGATGATAATAAATTAACAGATATTTTATATCTGTAAACACACACAAAAATAAACACACATTTTATACCTATGTGGACAGACACACATACAATACATAGCAATATTTATACATGTGTAAGAAATTCAGTACATTTTTCTCCACCATTCGAATTGATTATGCATTGAACAGCCTTAATGGGTTGAGAATGCAAGGGTGCTATTTTTGACACTTAAAATGAATGCAATAAATAAAATCCTCTCTGCCAAATTCAGTGGCAAAATTACTGACTTCAGTAGAACCCAGATTTCACCTGGCATCTTGTGTCTTGCATCAGTCTAGCACAGAGGATATGTCCTCAGATGGAACCATTTAACAGATACAGCTCAGCCTACTACTGTGTAATGGATTTTTTTGTGTGTATATAATAATCTCCTGATTCTTATTAATCATTGAATTACAAGTTTCCCCCCAAAAATAGGAGGGCAAACAAGGAAGAATCAGACCTCATAATTAAACATTTAATGAAACTTCTTAATGAGCACAAAAGGCCTTTGTAAAACTTTTCCTTAAGTGAACTTTTTTTTTTCCAGCTTACCAGGGGCAAGAGAGGAGAGTTCTTCGTAGAGACTTTTTTTGACTAATAGTAAAAAGAAGAAAAAAAACCAAAACCAAAACCAACAAAAAACAACCCACCCCAGAGGATTCAAATTAAATCACTTCCACCCAAAATCTACTCCCAAATACCAATGTTTAGATGTTCAACATTTGAAACAAGGGGTTTCATCTTCCAGTGTGGGAGATCATTACGGATAAGTCTTTTATGGTAAAGCTTGGCAGAGAAAATGTATTCTTTTTTTTTTTTTTACAGATTTATTCTTTTAATAGTCTGAGGTACAATTGCATTGAACAGGCTGCTGCACCAAAAAGCCCCCTATTATTTTAATCTGTATTCTTTTAAAAGTTATTTGCTCGAAAGGATTTCAGTGTTACTCTTATACCCCCTTCATCCAACAGAACAAAAGCTGGTCTATGAAAGGAGTCTAAACTTGGACAAACCGTAAAAAAAAAAAAAAAAGCAAAGTTCCTCTCTGTTTTTATCAAATTTGATTGCTGCAGCTGTTCCCAGTTTCTGTATTTTAAAAATAGCCTTATTCAGTGCCTTGTTGGCTAAAGGCCAGAGTACCATTAGAACATGCTGTACAGAAAACCTCTATTCAGTTACAGATACAGAAATATATTTAAGATCAGTGGGGGTCATCTGCAGCAAACACTTGTATGGGTGAAAATGGAATTTTAATGTGCTTGGACTGCTCACCACTTTTAACAGATATTTAAGAACTTCAAACCGGATATCTTTCTATTTGTATTGGTACTATCAGATTACTGAGCATCAGGTACAATACAATATGAGCAAGTCAAGATCATTTCAACTAACAAAAATAGACCTAATTCTCAAATTACTCCTTAGTAGTTCTGGCATTCACTTTAAATGGCTCCTAGTAATATTGGATATTTGATTAGCCTATAAAAATGCCACAGCCTAGAAAAGAAAAATACAGTAATATTGATGGAAATGTAGAAATCTGATCAATGAAAACTAGCTTTGATACGTACATTTCTAAGAGGAATAGTACTAACAGGGGATAAATGTTCCCTTTCTGCAGCATAGCAAACCCTAATAATGGCATTATTCCTATATTTATCCACCAAAGAGTTTTTTAGTTATCTGCCAGAAAGAAATCTTCATTGCATTTATGTGAGTACTAAAACTCCTTTTGATTAAAGTGGAAGCAATTTTCATCCAGGAGCTCAGAAAACCCCCAAATATGATCTCCATTCCTCTTTCTTTCCATGAGAACAAATTCCATTTGTTTCCTCTATCATGCTAGTACTCTATGGTGTTTGGAGATCATAGTATGCAGAATGGATACTGGTTTAACAATAGCAATCTGTAATTATAAAGTAAGAGCCTAACCCTAGGAAAGTATTATGAAAAATCAATGAGATGTATCATAGATCAGCCACTTCTGCTGATCTAGAATGACTGCATTAAAGTATTCAAGGTTATGTATTTCTACTTCAGCTGGGGAGGAGTCTTCAGCATGGTAGAAATATCCAAGGTCATTATTTGGATAGGTACTAACAGGAAAGAACACACAGCAGTGATGGCATCAATACAGTCTATATAAGCTTGCTAAGACTCCAAGTTCTTAGTGGCTTGTTGGCTTTCTAGGTTTCTGTGCCCTCACTCTCCCAGGACCTTGATTAATAAATTAATTAAATGGTACAATCACACTTTGGATTGCAGTTTCAGTTACAAACATTGTCCACACCTTCTCTTTGTATAGAAGGAGCATCAGGCAACTGAATGAAGTCAAATCCAGTGAATACTAGGGCAGGTATTGGTATTGTCTAAATAAATCAGTCAATCTTCCTACACTTCCTGCAATCAGTGAAAGTAAAGGAGCTTTGATTAAGTTTCCCACTAAACTAAGTATTTCTCGTGTTGCCTGATGTGGCCTAGGATTTCCATGACATTCACAAAGGGCTGACAAGCCTGACACAGGAGCAACAGAAGCAGCAGATAAAAGGATGGTATCTTGAGAGGAACTCTTATGGTGTTAGGAACTTACATGTGGAAAACTGAAGAAAGCTCAGTGTTTTCTCCAGACAATTATTCAAAAGAAGAATCTAAGAGGTCTAATTTTCTGAAGGAGCATGTTTTTCCTCTACTGTCATCAACAGGAATCTTCGAAGGCAAGACAGCATGACTGGTCAACTTAGCAGTGTGTCTACACTTTACTTTCTGCTAAATCTATCTGAGGATCTCAGGATGAGCTAGCTCTGGGCAAATAGTTTGCTTCTGAATACCTAAACCATACCTTTGCTCTGATACCTAAAACATTTTAAGTGGTGTTACAGATGAAGAGTATGTGTTCAGATTGCCTTTTTAGTTTTCAGGTTCTGCTTCCAGTCCAAAACAGAAGGAGCAAACCTCAAATTGAATCAGAGTTTGGAATAATCACTCTGGGTTTGTTTTCATTTTATTAATTAAATACACATGGGAAGGCAAGAGTCGGAGCGGTGCTTTTTGATTACGTATGGAAATTAATCTGGAAGGACAGAATACTGCTCATTCGTATTTTGGAATTTTCACCTTCCAAGTTACTTTCAACAAATGAGATAAATTTTAAAAGGGCCTTTATTTTGATCTCTGCCCAAAAAACATGGATATTCAAATATCAAATGGACTACATGCATGTTTCAAGCATGACTACCAAGTGCTCTGTTTATTCAGGCCTATCTCTACGGTAACTACTTTATGGTACATGATTTCAGAATACTAATTACAAAGCAATATAAATAAGGATGTGTGCAGGTTCGCATTTACATATTTAAGGCATTTCCAAATTCAGAATTCATCCTGACTTGTACAATATAATGTGTGATTGACTTTAAAAAATATTTTTCGTCTGAAAAATATTTCGCTGTAATTCTTGCACTGTAATAGCAGCTGAATTTTCTTTTCCATAACACTATTTTGCACTAGGATCACCAGCACAAGGGAACTGCAATATACTAAGGGAATTAAAGTTGAAGATGCAGGTGCGCTATTAAATGGGTGGCCTTTGTATTACAGTACTTATGTGTGCTATGCCATGCTAAACAGAAACCTAAATGTTACACGCAACAAGTGGTACAACAAGAACATCTGTGTTGGGGGAATGAACTGGCATGGCTAACACCTCCAGTACCAGGTGCAAAGGAAATTTCAGTATAGCTCGAGTAATTCTGACTGCTAGCATCTGTAACATATTGGATTATCTCTCTTCTTCCCTCCATATTCCACCAGAGTATTTGTATTATAGATCTGGCTTTAGATTCTAGCATAGCAAAAGACAGGTTGTAACCCTGCCCTCCTGGATCACAGCCTCATTTTTAAACTTTATTTAGGTTTTGCTTTTCATAGAAGCATAAGGCCAGAGTTACTAGTAATTTCTGAATGTATAGTTAAGGAAAATGAGCATATTTCCCTGGGAAAGAAATACTGAAGCGAAAATTGCACCTTTGATCTATTTAAAGATGATCAAAATGTGTGTAGAGAAAGCTTTTCCTCTGGATTAAAACTTCACATTTCTCTGAGAACATCCAGTCTTCTAAGAACTTCTAGATTTTCATGTAGAGTAACTTTTAAAACTCAATCTTCAAAATAAAATGAAGATGTTCATTTAAAGTTCATGTGACATACCTGATTAATAGAAATACTGATGATATTCAGTAGAAGACAGAATACTTTAAAGAACAAGACAGCTGGCTGAAAGCATTACTAGGAGATTCAAAACCAGTCACTTCTGGAGTAGTCACTGAAGTCCAATCCTAATAATCTTTGAAGCATGCGACATTCCTCAGCATCCACTCAGACCATGACCTACCGTATTAAGTGGCTCAGGCTCAATCTTATATTTCTTAATTAGGTAAAAATTTCAGGAATCAATTGTTGTATAAAACTGAAAACTTACAAAAACTACCACTGATTAAGTTAGTTCAGGTGGAAGTCAATGGTCTGATCACCATTACCATGTCATCAACAATAGCTGAAGCTGTTCCCAGGCAAGGATTGTCTGAACGACAGCTCTCCATGTTCTTTGTCCAACACTTTTAACATGACAGAACAAAATGCAATCAATACTGCAAGTGGGCATATTGAGCTTTGAAGGAATTTCTTTAGAAACATTTGTGGAAAACTGTTTCCTTCTCTTGGCAACTTCAGATCACCCCCTTCCACCCCCAGTCACTGATTAAGCCTCTTGAATATGTCTAATAAATAATCTAAGAAAGGGCAAATTACTTTAAGTCTACAGTTCTCTGGGAATTTGGAGCTTGTTTCACCACATTGTAAATTATCTTTGCTAACTTCTAACAAGGTGTGACAAAAAAGCAATAAATACAAATAAATCCACAGGGAAGAGACTCAGAAAAACCCATTACAAAAGCTTGATTTCAGGGGGAAAAAGAAAAGCTGTAACAAATTTGCAATCCCTAGTTACTCATCTTTTCTTGTTACTTCAGTTTGAATGCCAAATTCCTTCATTATTTTTTGACCTGGTATGAAAAACCATCTGGCAAAAGCATGTTGCAATTCTACATAAATGAAATAATTGGATGGCTGCTTTAAAATATACTTAATAAATAAATATTATTATATATTAGCAAAAATCACTTCATTCCATTTCTGAGCTCTATTGCTAAACTATGACTTTTTTGTGTGCCTAGAGGACCTGGGAGTCCTAGGCTGTCTTGCATTGCCCTAGGCAGTCATGAGCCTGATGAGCTTCCACAATCATACAGTATCAGATGCATATGTTCACGTTTCAGTTGTATTTATTGTATACATTATTATTATTGGTACTATTGCTAGACAAGGGTAGCACCACAGACTCATCAGAATAACTGCCCTGTGGGAGGAGACCATAGCCTAAAGGTTCTGACAGATTTGTGGCAACAGGTTACAAACCATATGGATGATGTGGTTATCTTGTAATAGGCCAAACAGCTGTGGTTATTCAGGAGCCATTTAAAAAGTGGACCACGCATCTCTGTCATGAGATCTCTCAATCACACTTCAAACCAATTTTTGAATAATTTTGGCTAGCCAATTACTTTCAATCTACTACCGCAAAGGTATCAAGGTCTGAGGAGATCATCCTGTTGCTGGAGTCCTCCAGGTGGACTTCTGTGTCTGCACAGTCTCATTCTAGGGGATCTTCTGCAGTGTGCACACCTCCCTAGGCATACATCATGCGAGGAATCAGGCCAGAAGAGACAAAGTTGTCATTGACTAATTGGATACATGTTACCACAGTCCTCCTCAACAAGTTATGACAAGCATGGAGTAATAGTGCAAAACAAAATATTTGCTAGCGATGAAAAGTGGTATACAAAACAGCAGTTGGTTGTGAGCAAACATTTTGGAGCTATAAAGACCCAGCTGCTTTGGCTGACTAAAATGAAAAGGAACAATGCTTTCAGGGTTGTGAAAGAAGATCTCATAAGTGATGGATCATATGGAAAAACCCAAAAATACTACTTCATTATAAAGCATAAGTACCCATAGTCCTCTTTTCATCCATTTATAAATATCCGATTTCTTTAAACCAAGAGTCCTAGGTACGTGTGCCATGCACTAAATGAAAACCTGTTCACAGATGTTGAAACCAGTTTATTCTGTATGCCTGTTTTTGTCTTTCATTAAATATTCATTTATTGATATTAGACTTATGAAAAATTTAGCATAATTTTAAACCTCCCCACATGAATAGGAGAAATTAAAGGGAAAGGGAGTTCATCGAGGTTTGTATGTGTGATACAGCTTGTGATATTTCCAGAAAATGACAACAATATGAGGAATCAATGAGAAAAAATGTCTTATGCATCACCTAAATATTTAACTATAATATCAACTTACGTTAATTGTATTTCAAGAGTTGGGCTGAATATGCTGTAATTGTACTATCAACTCCCATGAATCAAAGCTTTATTTAATAACTGTAAAAGCTGCCATTTGCTACTTTTAAAATATCTCATTTCTCACGGCCTTTACTCGATAATGGTCACTAGAATTACAAAATGCTAAAAATATCAATGTTCTTGAAAATCTTATTTGAGTTCTTACTGCAGAAGCTGAAACATCTGTAACAGTGTATGGCAGTTATCAGCTCCTTGTAATTTCTGGCAATGTTCAGTTAAAAAGGCTTTAAAAAGTGCAAATAAAAACATTAGTGTTTTGACTACTTGTAAGAAACTGTTTTGTATACAATTAATATAAAGGCAACTGCCAAGTCAATCCCAGCTTAAAATTCAGGGGGTTGTGTTACTTTCACTTTATGTTATTTTTATTTATTTATTTTTAATTTGTAATAAATCAGAAACAAAACCCCAAGCAGTTGCAAAAACCTAATACCAATTGAATATTCCAGGTATTTTATTTTAATTAAAATGGAAACACGTTGTTAAATGTAACCGATACACAAAATAATAAGCAAGAACAGAAACATCCCTCTACAGTTAATATCTGAAAAACCCAACTAAGAGTCCTCATCCTGATTTATGCAAGAAAAAAATCAAACAAAACCAAACTCTAAGAACAAGTGTTCTCTCAATAGCAAGCATAGAGAAAGTTCAACAAAAGTTTGACTCAACTCATATTCAGATATAATGAGAACTGGACCCAGTCCTAAATCTGTTGAATAAATGGAAAAGTACCCTCTGAGAATAAAAAAAAATTAATCAACGCTATTTTGGTTATAGCATGAAAAACAATAAAACAAACACAAAGAGGAAGATAAAAGGAGAGCAGTGAGAAAAAACAGAGTTAATTGCTAAGTTTTGAGATATTTTTTCCATCATATGTTTTCTTCCAAAATATCCTAGAATGTGACATTGCCAGTGCTGATTCCCAGCGCTTAAACAATTCTTTATATCATCAAAGCATAGTATAGACACTGAAGTTCATGGTGCTAACCATGGAAAATACAATGTACAGCACTATATGAAGTCCAGAAAACTGTGGGCTTCACAAGAGGACTGAATTAAGGTTAGACTGTCTAAAAATTGGCACTTTCTATGTTTTGAGTTCTAAGTCTGCAGCCTTGAGATTTTTCTCTTAACTTACATTTTATGGTCAGCATGCATAAAACACCTCATGAAGTAAATTTATAGAATTTTCCATAAGCATACACAATAAACATTTTATATAATTTTTATGTTTGTCTAAGACTACTACTTGTCATTTCTTTTCAATTATATTTTTAATCTTTTAATTGGCAAAAGCTGTTGCTTAAAAATTTAATTAAAGCTTCATCAAATTGAAATTACTTTTTTGCTTAGCCTCCATCACACAGATTTTCTTGCTGCAACACTTCAGCTGTAAAGGGTAGGACAAAGACTGTCTATTGCTTTTCCTGTTTCACAAAAAAGGACCATATTTTGAGGTTTCATCATAGGAATCATGACTACTGCTAATAATATGAAGTACAAATCTTTATTTGGGATCTGCTCCAAAGCCTGCCAATTCTGTGGGAATAAAATAACCACCAAGTGTTCGGTATCTTAACTTCCTAAATGGATGTAATAGCAGATGAGTTGTGTAAGAAATTATCACTTAAACACTTGCATTTTATTTTTATCTAAGTATTAATCACAGAGTGACAAAGACACACGAAGAAAAGTCAGGGGGTTTGAATTCCATTCAGCCCAACTATATAACTACTATGTAAAATCAGCAAAGCCACCATATCCCTTTTAGAACCCTGGTCCAATTGTACCTATTAAATTAATAGAACTGTTTAGTGTCGCTATAGGTCTGGATTCTTTTTGATCTCACGGGAATGGGGAAACCTTAGTTTATACACATTCCACAAAATTTTTCCAATAGCTCCAGTTTCACACATGAAATCAATGATCAGTTGTGATCATCAACAAAGCACTGAGCAGACTGAGAGCTCTCCAGGGCATGGATTGCTTCTTTTTGTTTGTGCAGTTCTCTCTTCCTTGTAACTCCACTATCTGATTAGGCTCCTTAGGAGGTACTGGAATATACATAAGTAATAAGCAAGAGGAGACAATTAAAAAAAAATAATAATTGCTACTATTAATCTACGAGATTAAGATGTAAACTACACACTTTGTATTTCACTGCTGACTCCCAAGGGAGGCTTATCAAAGAGAACACACACACATATATGTGCACTATGTGGTGTCAATTGAACAGAGCTCCCTCCCCAGCTCAGCAGAAATTCTACCCCAGTGCAGACTAGTGATTTACTTTATATTTTCCTTGGCTGATTTATGAAGGGTTCTTCACTTTAGCTCAGTCACTCAGCCTTCTTGCAAATGCCAGCTTATTGTTCACAACTATTTTTTCCATCCATGGGGATTTTAATAGGCATGAATGAGTGAATGAGGACAGTTATGAAGGAAATTCTTAGGATAAAGGAAACCCCTGAAATTCAGTTATTAATTGGGCAACCAGGCTTCACGTCTTTTTCAAGCTGACTAGTGCTTGCTTATTTGGACAATGCCAATGATCTCTTTCTAAGATGACCATCATAAAGCCACTTGTATACAGTAGCATGACTTTTCTCTGAGCTTGTGAGTGTGCCTGCAACTCAATAGGACTATTCACATGAACAGATGTTACTCAATGTGAATACTGGTTGCAGAATTAAGCCTGTCCTTGCTCTTCCTCTTGCTACAAACATCAGCTGCTCAGACATCTAGGCTTTTTTTTTTTTTTTTTTAAATGGCTTTTTGCCATACACAAGGCATGTAGATGACAACTTTTGTAATTAAAAAAAAATAATCCTCCTAATCTTCCATTAGCATTTATATAAACTAATGTCTATATACTCCTCCATACAGTTTCTTGTGTACATGATGATAAAATAATAAAAAAAATAATAATAATTAAAAAAAAAAAAATCACAGTCCAGTTAGCTGTTGGCATGGTATTTTCTGGCTTTCACAGGTAAACAGAAACCCCTATCTGGTCATTTTAAAGTATGTATTTGAATAGATATTGGAGCATGTTGTAGTATCAACATGGAATTTTTATTTTTATACCATGCAATAAAAGCTAATAAATGTACAGATGATGTTTGGTTTGATATATATTATTTTCACCCCAACACAATATTTGTCTACACCAAATTAAATATGTAATTTAGAAGTATGTAAAACAGTCTTAGCCACTGAAAAAAACCCTAAGAATTATTACAGACACTTAATGATAATACCTCTAAAATTTTAATATGAAATCTCTGATAATATTTCCTTATCCAACTACCCTCAGTTTTAAACAAATTGTGACTGTTACAATCTAAATTCACATTTGGTGTAAGACACTCCAACTTAAGACTTGAAATTAGGAGTCTTATTGCTTGCTTGTAGAAATAAATTAAACACTGTGTTTGAAAATGAACAGTGTTAATAATACTTCCCCTACTTATTGCACTCATTTAAAAACAGAAGGCATTTTATTTAGCATTTTACTTTAGGGGATGGCCAAACATGATCACTGATAGTGGTACTTTTTGACCATTTATATTTTTAAATCTCTCTAACTTGTTTCCGTGCTGAAAGCACAGCTGAGGCTCACAAGTAAGTTAGAAAAAGGATAAAAAGATCCTTTGAAAATGAAAAAGAAAAAATACCTGAAGAGAGTAAGCTTCACAAGTAGCAACTATATAACCAGGTTTAAAGACCGAATCAGGCTTGTGAGGCCTGTTTTTGTTTGTGGATTCTTTCCTTTTCTGTGTTATATAAAAATGTTCAGTTATTTGTCTTTGTTACAGACTGTGAACCCAGTAGCCTAGGAATAAAGATCTGGGAGGAAAACTTTAAGGGAAATAAGTTTCAGATCCAGGTGGATCAGGTGGTCCAATCTGCCAGTTTACAACTAATTGGCAGAGCATTTGCTCTTCTTCAAGACCCCTGGTACATCACCTCTTCTTAATGACTTGTCAGAATTATGGCAAGTGGATCCACAATTTATTGTGACAGTTGTTTAAGAACCCTTGACTGAACATCATCTGGCCCCGCTGTTTTATGTATATATTTAGTTTTTCTAGGTATTCTTTTACTTCCTTATCACTCAAATGATCCTTATTAAACATTAACTCACTGTTTTCACACCAAAAAAAAACCCAAACCTGGAAACAAGGTGAGGAAAGAGGGGAAGAAAAACAAACCTGTAAAACCCTTAAAAAAGTACTCAATGAATATTTCCAAAAACCTGGAAGTTCCCCCTTTCTTCTTGGTTAGTACCAAAACATGCTAAATTGATGCAGATGCACCAGCTTTTTGACCTGGCTCCTTTTTTCTGGAGCAGAGTCCAGACATTCCTTTCTGCACA
>JANHGB010054476.1:2675-14789 GCA_026283785.1 Coracopsis vasa
GGCTACTTCACTGCCACAGTTCTAGGAAATCAGCCTAAAATTACCCAGTGTTTGAATTTTTTTCATGAGTTACACATACCCTACATCAAATGCAGAGTAATCAAACCCAAGCAATGATTTATGTAGCCTTTGTCTTAAACAGATGATAAATTGCCACCTCTGAAGTGATGGTGACCACTTCCCTCTAGCAAGAGACCAGCTTACCATTACAGTTAGCATAAATCCAAACCAAACTGAGCAAAAAGGAACTAAGAGCAACCCCCCTCCACCTGCCAGGGACATGTGATACCATCAGATTCATTCACTCAAGGTAATCCAAGCCCTGCTCTTTTATCACGGGTGTTTAGCCACTCTCCTTGATTGCATCTCCTTCCCATCAGCTCAGTAACCACAGTAATGAGCAATAACTTTCATTTACAGTGTATGGGTAGGTATTAGGACTCTCCTGTGAGGTATTCCATTAATTCCTGTTGTCTTGCTGGAAGCAACTTGGTTTGTCATGGTCTGCCGTGACACAACCTTCCAGAATCCAGCAGCAGACATGCTCCCAGTTATGCTTCCAGCCCCTGGGAGAGCTGGCATTTTGTTTGTAAGAGGAATTTTTTAAACCAAGACAGGAATCTGCCATTCTGTAATACCAGTTAAGCACAACATGGCAAGCATTCTGCTTTGTTCAGTAGTGGGTAGTGTTAAGTATAAGGAAAGAGCAAGCAATTATGTATAACTAGAAATTGAGGCCTTATTGCAGAGCTCTGGCCCCACCTATCAGATTTCCTCATTTAGAAAACATATATCAAATCACCAGAAATGTTTTCTTTTCCCCTGTTCAGATCATCTATATGCTGTGTATATATATCACAATTCAGTCTTTGCCTACTTTGAAGTCCTTCTTCTACTCCCCCCTACTTCAAGGCAATATGAGTTCTCAGATCTTCTTGCCTTTCTGTGTCATGCTCTCTAATGGGATACTCTTGCTAAATGTCAAATCTCAGTCTGCCTTCAAAATCATAGAATCATAAAATGGTTAGGGTTGGAAATTACCTTAAAATCATCTAGTTCCAACCCTCCTGCCATGGGCAGGGACACCTCACACTAAACCATGTAACCCAAGGCTCTGTCCAACCTGGCCTTGAATACTGCCAAGGATGGAGCATTTACCACTTCTTTGGGCAACCCATTCCAGTGCCTCACCACTCTCACAGTAAAAAACTTCTTCCTTATATCTAATCTGAACTTCTCCTGTTTAAGTTTTAACCCATTACCCCTTGTCTTTTCACTGCAGTCCCTGCCAGAGAGTCCCTCTCTGCCATCCTTATAGGCCATCTTCAGATACTGGAAGGCTGCTATGAGGTCTCCATGCAGCCTTCTCTTGGCCAGGATGAACAGCCCCAGCTTTCTCAGCCTGTCTTCATACGGGAGGTGCTCCAGTCCCCTGATCATCCTCGTGGCCCTCCTCTGGAGTTGTTCCAACAGTTCCATGTCCTTTTTATGTTGAGGACACCAGAACTGTACACAATACTCCAAGTGAGATCTCATGAGAGCAGAGTAGAGGGGCGGGATCACCTCCTTCGACCTGTTGGTCACACTCCTTTTGATGCAGCCCAGTATACAGTTGGCTTTCTGGACTGCGAGCGCACACTGCCAGCTCATATTCATTTTCTTATCAACCAACACCCCAAGTCCTTCTCTGCAGGGCTGCTCAGAATCTCCTCTCTGCCCAACCTGTAGCTGTGCCTGGGATTGCTCCGACTCACATGTAGGACCTTGCACTTCGCATGGTTAAACTTCATAAGGCTGGCATCAACCCACCTCACAAGCATGTCAAGGTCCCTCTGGATGGCATTCCTTCCCTTCAGCGTATCAACCGAACCACTCAGCTTGGTGTCATCGGCAAACTTGCTGAGGGTGCACTCAATCCCACTGTCCATGTCTCCGACAAAGATATTGAACAAGACCAGTCCCAACACCGATCCCTGAGGGACTCCACTCAGGGACTCCCTTCTATATTCCCACCTAGGCTGTATACACCTAAAGTTAGCCAAGATGAATTCCACCCACAAGAATTTAAAAAAAAGAAGGAATATTCTTTTATATTGACCAAATAACTTCAGTGATATTTCTCATGTTTTTATTAAAAGTGAATTTTATAACTAATGTTATTTAAATCATGTTTTCTTATCCAGTGGAAAAATTATCTATATCATTCATCTATATCAATTTAAATACAAAGCTTAAATTTCGTATACTGTACCAAAGCTATTACCTGAGTACTGTGGCATTTTATCAGATTTTCCGTTGCACTACAGTCAAATTGGAGAATTTTGATATGAAACTGCTTTTCTAAAAGCTTTTCCTGTACATGGCAATGTTTTTCTGTGTCTGGCCAATCCCTTCTTCCAGTTTTGTGCTGTGATTTGCTTGCTTTTAAAAACTAGTTGAAATTATATAATATAATTTAAATGGAAAAACTTGCATTCCTGCCAAATACTTATTTCTTTCTCTAGAAATATCCAATTTAAACAAACACTTTATAATATTGTTCCACTGATCTCAATCCCTTTCATCCCTGCTTATTAATTACAAGCATGAAAATTATGAGCATCACACTACATTATTTTTTACACAGCTGTGTCAATTTAAAAATGAAAATGAGTAAACAAACAAACAAAAACACATTCCTCTTGATAAACAACTATGCAAGAGAGGTGGAGGCAAAGACAACTAGTTTTCTTGTAGTTTATGTGGCCTTATCAATAGAAAATGAATTTTATCCATATCTCCAGTGCGGGCAAGAAAATTACAGTAGTGTAGAACAGAACGCAAATATTGTCAGATTGTGAGCCTTTTTTTTCCCCTCCAGTAAACACAAAATAGTCTATTCCAATTTTTACTGAAAGAAAAACAGGGAAAAAAAAATATTACTTTTTTTTTTTCCTATAGACTTTTAGTCCAGTCACAGATATTTGCTGTAGAGTAGCTAGTTCTTCTGAGTTCACATGCTCATTTGCCTTCTGTTATAATTTGTTCTTCTTTGTGTCCCTTTAGTCAAATGATAATAATTTTTTATTTTTGCTGGTGCCTAAAACAAGACACTTCACTATCCTGTGCTCCAAAATCTTTATTTAAAAAAAAAAACATTTTGTAACCTGAAATATATATTTAAAAATACACACACAAATACATGGAATTCTAGTATTAAAAATGAAATTAAATTAAATTATAGATCCTTAACAAAATCTGACATCTCAGAATGCAAAGTGCTAGATAAGAGTTAGATGTTTTCACCACAAATATTATTCATGTGTTCTTTGAAGTCTGTATTCTTTTTCATTCAGGAATATCATTAGGCATTAAATAATGCAACTACTGGTATAAGTCCAAACTGAAGGCAATTCTGAAATTCTCAAGAAGTTTCACATAATGTCTTAAAGCTTTAGAAGTTTCTTTTCACAAACAAAAGATAAATATAAATGGTATTTACAAGAATATTACTGCAAGTCTCTCACAGTTTTCTAAATCAAAATAATACTTAAAGCAAATTTTTTAAATTTTTTTTTTTACTATCATTGTATGTCTTTACACATTACTAAAACTTACAGATTATTAACACTACATATTGGACAGAGATATTTATAGCAGTGAATATATATATACACTATATACATCTATGCTATATATATGCCATATATATGCATATATATATAGCAGTGGTGAATTTAAAGGTTAATTTGTCACTTTCTTGAAGAGTTTCTGAAAGTAGGCCTGAGTAGAATAACAATTATAATTATTTTTTTTTTTAAATTCAAACTTTTAGAGATTTCAGCACACTAACATGCAAATTCAAAATGGGATTATATCTATCTCTTTTCCAGCCATAGTAAGAAGAAGATTTTTCCAGATTTTTGTATATGGTACATTTATGTGTTATGTAATCTGGAAAGTGTATTTAGTAATTACAAATATTGATGTGCAATATCAGTTGGCCTGGATAATCAGGGAACCATAATATACGACTATTGATTCTGTTCTTTCAAATATTTGATCCATATTTGAAAATGCAATGGGAAAAGAAAGCTACAGAAAGCTATTTCTACTTCAAAACTTTCTAGTGTATTTTTGGAGGCCTAAAGGTCTTTTAGAGGCCTTCAGAAGGGTCACGATGTAATCATAGGGGTTACAGAACTTTGAAAAATAATATATCTTGCCGCCATGAGGTCTAAAGTCTGAAATATCCATCTAAAGGTAATCCCAAACGAATGTAAATCAAGTAAGTTAAAAATCAAAACTTTTAATTATGATTACAATAGATGACAATTTAAAGTCAATTCCTATAAATCTCTGACTACAATTTTGAAAAAATTCAAGAAATATAAAAATGTTTTCCTTGCTCTAAAGAGCTCTTTTGATTTTTATTATTTTTTTTATGATATTGCTGAGTTTTATCCTTAAAAGACTAGAATATAATACAGCTCTGAAAACTATAGTCAGGAGGGTATTACGTTTATATCAAGGTTAAGTTTCTTTCATCTGGGTTTGTTGTTTTCAAAGTTTCATTTGATGTCTGTGAGCTAAAAAGCTTTTTCATACTTCCACCATTTTCAGCAAGATGATGTCACCAAGAAATGCAGTTGTTTCATTGTCATCTATTGGCAGGATGCTCTTATAGTACTATTATATTGTACTGCTGCCTATCATAAAGTTTTCCATTATTAGACATGTTTTTCAGTTGCCTAGAACTTTTCCCAACTTCATCTGTTTGGATTGAAATTTATCTTGCTGAGTTTTTGCTCAAGGCCAAATTGTCTTGGAAAGTGTGAACAAAAATAATACAATTATTTCTAAGAATGATGTTAACAAATGTATGTGCATATGTGTATGCAGAGAGAGAGAGATCATTTATCTTAAAACTTTTACATCCATTCTGTTGAAAAGCTCTGATGTCTTGGAGAAGGACTGTACCTTGATATGGCCCTTACTTATCCTGTCTTTTTGCTGCCTTGGAGACACAAAATTAAGAGAATTTTTCAGACAGACCTATGTGTTTTTAGCACAAGTTAGCTCGGTTGGCACAAATTGGCCAAAACTGACAAAAACTACTCCCTTGCTAGAGAATGTACCTGTTTGCCAAATTTCTGTTTGACCTCATCAAGTTAGAAAATACACCACACCAAACAAGGAATCTCTTCACAGTTATTCCTTTTGAAAAGTATCCATATGAACTAGGTGAATCCAATTTACTTTTTAGGCTGTGTGCCTCCTGAAATCTATTTGCATAGGGAGCAGGCTCTGATGCTAATTTTACTTAAAAAAAAATCACTGTGGCAAAGTCAAATGTTCAGTATTCACAATAGAGCAGAATTAAGGGTGCCAGGCGTCTTAATTTCTGCCCAACCTTTGTATACATATTTGCATTTTTGTTGCTTTAGCACTTAATATTATCACTTCCTTTACCCATCCAGCTTATATGATGACTTCTAGCACTCATCAGGCAAATAGTTCAGCATTTTGTTTTCTTATTATTTATCTTTCAGTTAGTTCAAAGTACAAAATTATACAATATCTGGGGCTTGAACTAGATGATCATTAAGATTCCTTCCAACCCAAACCACTCTACTATTCATGCCCCGATCTGATTAAAAAATATCCCTGTCTCATAAGCTTCTCTATGTAAGTTGCAAAACCTTCAAATTAATTAATTTTTTTTTTTTTTAATTTCTTATCATGCACACTGCACAAACTAGTGAAGTCCAAAACAAAATCCTGGAACAAACTCCTAATCCATTCAGTGGCATATTCTGAAACTGCACCCTACAGAAAATATCAATATGCACCAGTTCACAGAATTTGAAGTGAGAAACAGGGCTCCTATGCTGACACAACTAAAAAGAAAGCATTTTCAGCACAGTGGTGTCCAAGTTTTTCATAAATATCAGCATCTCATAATGTGAGAATATAGGTTTATTATTTTATAGATAGGCAGTTGAAGCAAACAGATTTGGGGACGTGGGGTAAAAGAAGATAACAAGGCTCATATACAGCAAAAAGAAAATGTAAAATCACTATCAGAATGCTTATTTGGGATATGTGAGAACACTGATTAATTTGTCTCTTTTTTGGAAGCAGTCTGAACCAACATAATTCCATATTACTAGGACAGGAATTGATCTCAGTCTTTCTTGCAGTCTTTCCATTATCATAGGCAATTTTAGCAGTTACTGAATCAAAGAGAGACAGAAAAACTTGCATGTGCTCAGGCACTATTGTCCTCCCCTGCAATGTGGATGACCTTGGCTCAAATCCCCAGTCAGGCAAAGGACAGAACTGAACCTTGTTTTCTCACATCTTTTGTTAATGCTTCTTTGTAAAGACCTTTAACTTTTCAAAGCAAATTATCATTGGCTACAGTTGTACTTGGGAAAGTTCAGTCAGCTACAGATCAAATGGTAGAATCTCAGATTGAGTATTCAGAAAGGTTTAGATAAAGTATCTTGCTTGATTTCTGTGGAAGAAGGCAGCAAATATATACTTCTCCGGCTCACTATTCAACTGTCCTCATAACATGACCACTTTTTTTTTTTCCTAGAGTTTTCTTTTTCAACTATACAATTTCCTACTGAAACAACACAGGAGGAGAATCCTGCAGACAACTTACCTCAATGTATATCTTTCACGAATTCCTTGATCATTGCATTTCCTGTGGTGCTAAGCAAGGCCCAAGGTAAATGATAGAATTTTGATATATTGATAAGACATTTTCATAAATTACAACAAAAGCTGCTGATCTAAAGTTGCAGAGGGAAAAATATGAATTTTGAAATAATACTTTACATTTACCTACACAACTGTTTAGCTCTGAAAAAATTTGTCCAAGTTAAAAAACAAAGCAAAGCAAAACAAAACTTAGGCTACTTGTCAGTTTGTATTAATCACACACACAGAACCACAGGTTTAAAAGCTTTTTGGTATTCTTAAGGCAGTCATAACCTATTTTTCATTTCTTAGTATGCTGCATCTTTTAAATATATGCTTCATTTCTTTGTCATCTGGCTCTGTCCCATGTTGGAATTGCTCCCTGCTGTTAATTAGAGGTGACTATGATTTGATTAATCTCAAACATGTGTTATATATGGACAATGTGGAAAACTGTATCCTATAGCTTTCTACTTAAAACATGCTTGAATTTAATGGAAATAAGCCAAACATTTTTTAATGACTCAGAACCTAGTCTTATCACAATGAACAATATGGATGTGATCAAAATAAGACATTCTAATCCATTTGAAGTGTTAAAAGTTCACAGAAATATGCACTAATCATGTATAGTATTTCTCAATATAATACTAACAGGATTTCTTGTTCATGAATGCACACCATCTGAGCATCATTGCTATGTGTAAATCTTAAGTTCTCCACCTCTCTCTCCATTTTGACAAAGTTTTGTCTCAGTCTGACAATTTGGTTTTCCTGGTCCCACATTGTTGGCACAGTTCCCATGTAGACTTTTTAAGATGCTGCTCACATTTTTCAGACCTAAGGAGCTACCAGTCAGCAATGGCTATAACATTTCTGTACTATTTTATATAGCTCTTGGTATTGAAAGGTCTTTAATAACTAGAGTACAAACTCAAGCTCATTTATTAGGACAGGATTATACATATCTTTAAATTAAATTTTAAAGTTAGTAATTCTACAATTATAAAAAAAGTTCTCTATAAAGAAAGTTAAGCATATGATTGAATGTTTTCTGGGTTTGTAATATTTTTTAGAAAAGTACTGAATACTTTGTCACATTAATATAAGTGCCTATGCATTTTTGTGCAAATAAAACTACTGTGAATATTAACTAAAGTTGTCTAAGAGTTTTCCTCAGGCTATTAGGAAAAAAAAAAAGTTAAATCTAACAATTTTAATTCTTAAAAATGACAATTATTCAATTCGCTGGCTCTAATTTTTTTGATGTGGAACTTTGTTGTTATTATTATAATTATTATACAGCCTCCAGTGGTAAGTGAAATATAATTCTAATTAATTTTTCCTACAGCTGTATACAAATCAATAACTCTAAGTATCCCAAAGGAAAAGAATGCTGTATGGCCCTCCAAGTTCCTAATGAATGCAAATAAGCTGACCTTTGTGTGACAACAACGAATATTGTTTCACAATTTTGCCATTGAAATTGCTGTAATCAGCAATTCATACAGCAAATATGGAGACAATATGAGTTGTAAATGACTATTCATTACAAGAATGTGTATTGTACAGTTACCATATTGAACAAAATTTATGATTTTGGGAATCAATTCCTCTAACATATTTTATTGAATAAGGCCTTCAGAGAAAACATGAATTCTCTCTTTGCTTACATATATATATATATTAAAAATAAAAGCTATTTTGTATTTGTTTGTATATAGTTTTAATTCTCTTTTCTAATAATTGTTTGAAATACAAATACCTTCAAACCTTGAATTATTACTAACAACTTTTTATAACTAGGGCAGTGAATCCGAAATAAAAGGCAGATTACACTCAAAAAAATAAAAAAACAGGATTCTGCATTTAAAAAGAGCAATATATCCATGAAAATACAGATTTTCTCATGTAATGATATAATAAAACTGTGAATGACTGCAACAGATAAGAAAAAATGAGCTAGTGTAGTACTACTACATCTAGTAGTTCTGGAAATATTAATGTATAAATGAAAGCTATAGCACATTTTCAACACCTATTTTAAAATTAAAAGCCTATAAAAATTTAGGACAAATTGAAATTTGGAGCACTTGCAATATATCATTCTAGTATGCACAATACATTAAAATTTTTTAAGAAAGCATGATTTAGAACCATTTTGAAGAAATAGTACTTACATTGAACTTGTTAATTACAGTGCATGTTGACCTCAGAAAAAGTAACAGGATCAAAAAAAACCAACAAACCTAACCAAACCAACAAAACATTCTGGCTTATGATTTCTATTCAGAAAAAAGAACTGAAATACATAGGCTGGGAAGTAACAGCCTAAAACAAGTATTATATTAATTAATATGTTTAAAAGCCTCCTTGTTTTGAAGACAGAGGTTGTTATTCTTAGGAGTAATTTCATTAATATTATTCTCATCCTTTTTTTGCTTTAGTTTTTGTCCTTTTTAATGTTTTGCTAACTAAAGTTCTGATTTAGTAAGATTTAAATGCTCAGAGATCATAATAAGATATCAAGTAACATCACCTTCATATAATATGTGTGGTATTTTAAAAGAACAGTCCTTTCGTGATGACATTTTCTCAAGATCTCTACTCTCCTGCTTGTAATTCTTCCATGTTGAGAATGAATCCCTGCTACATCTCACTCAATATTGATCTTCAAGGCATTTCTCCCAATCCTTTTCCCAGTGTGGTCACTGAACAGTATAAAAGTTCAATAGGAAGATCAGCTGCTCATCCACTTTTTGCTAAAGCAATTTGTATTATGGATTTATTTTAGCAGTCTACAGTGGCAGTTGCTGTTTTTACTATTTAAATGCTTTGATTATCTGACCTTGCTTACTTTATCTTTTTAAGTGCTGTGCACGGGCTTTAAAGTTGATCAATAAATGGGGATTCCTCCACCACATTATGTTGAAATCAATCCTTATTCAGACTATTTGTATTTCACTCTTATGAGTCCATCTGTCTTTCTTAATTTTATATTCTCTTTTCTTAAATAATTTTGCCTGCCACTGCAAATGCTTACTGTCAGGTAGATTTCCGCTGCAATCAATTCAGCTTTTCCCAGTAGTAACTATAGTGTCTGGGAAGACACAAATGTATAGGACCATATCCTGTACTTGGACAGTCATCTCCTATATTATTGTTATTATTTAATTTATTTATTTATGTGAGTCACAAGTTCAGTAAAAGTCAATAAACACAAATTTTCACTTAATTAAGGTCTATATATTTCCAGTAGTATTTAGGAAGCAAAGGGGTTGTGGGCTTCTTAACTACAGTTTTATAGTTTTATGTTTATAGTTTTATGTCCTCTGCATTAAAATCAAACTAAACAGTACAAGTTTATTAAAATATTTTTTTTCAGATTTTTCTATTTCTCTAAGAGAAACAGATAACGTAATGGAGCCCAGTGGCCTTCAGCTATGTCATGGCAAACCTTAACATTCTCCAATCAAATTCGAGAACTACAACTAGTTCTGAATTTATGCAGTAAAAATAATCGTACTCTCTGAGAAACATTTTGTTATATATGGTATCTAATCTATTTAATGTAGCTAAATATTTAAAACATTTCAAGTTTTTTAACTTCTTAAACATTTTAAGTTTTACCTTCTGTAATTAAAAAAAAATGGTTAGCGTAGCTGTAAGAAGTCTTAGTATGGCTATATGAAAACAGAAAAGAAAAAGAAACTAAGTATAAAATCTAACAACCCAGTTAACATGCTATTCACAGAGTTCTGAGCACTTAGGGGATTATCTACCTAGAACATATAAAACTTACTGAGTTACTACTTAGATGTCATTTAAACATGTCCACAAATGTTCAGAATAGGGAATACCATTTCCCCTTTCTTTAACTAAATCAAACACACACACACACACACAAACATTCATTTCAATTTCCATTAAATTAATCTGAATTAAAATGCAGTCAGTAGCTTCACTGATTTCCTGTAATGCTTACATCATAATTTGCTAAACTTCTATAATAATGCATCACAAGTACAAAATAAAACCAAGAACAATTCTTAGTATTAAAACAGTTTTTATTTTCAATCTTTTAAACTTGAATAACTTTTCACATGGTTATAAGGTATCTGGTTTCATGAAACTGTTGACATTCATATATGTTTGAAAGACTGAGGCCTAGAATGCCATTAAGTTCTAATACTCTTTTACTCAGCTTGGTAGATAATACATTAATTTCTATGCATGGAAAGAAACATACCCACTTCTTCAGATTTTCTAGTTATTCACCTGATTGAGACTATTTGTGCTTATTCCAGGTTATTCAGGGTCCAGTGGACGCTAAGGCCTTGAAAAGCTGCTATTCTTTGTCTTTCCTAGGTGCTGTTACTCTTACCTTTAAGTTCTCCACACTTCTGATTTTTTAAAGAGAAAATAGGAATTATTCAGTCATAAGTTTGACAATGGTAAAAAAAGTGAACCTTTTGTAATGGCTGGGAGCATTTCTGCCTCAGTTGAAGCTCCATATGGCACACGCCATGATGTCTCTGATGTGAGGGAAGGACAAAAGGGGACATGACCACAAATATCTTAAACATTTATGTAATTAAAACATGTTAGCAGAACTTAGAAAAAATAATGGGATGAAACAGGTTTAAATCATATTAGCACCAGTGATGAACCTGGTAAATATTTGGCCTAGTATGAGAAAGTTGTTATTAAACTTACGTTAAAAACATGGTCCAAGTGAAAGCAAGCACATAAAGTAATTAATAATAAACAGTCACTAAACGAAAAAAACAGATCAGGATTTTTCCCTGGTAATTGAGTATGTGCGTGAAAGAGAAATGGCTGAGGCATCTAATGTAGAAAGTAGCCCATACTGAAAAAAGCAGCAAATATGCAACAGTTCCTTGCACAATGGCACAATGCCATTTTTGTTCTTTTATGGGAATGAATAATTTCAGAAATGCCAAATAATGGTTTCTAAGATTTGCCTATTTAAGACTTTAGTACGTATACATATATTTTTAAAAGTATTGTAATTGTATTGAAATCCTGCCCTCAGAATTTTTTTTTTTAATTTCAGTTAATACAGGATCTCACTCCTGAAAATTAATCAGGCTTTACTGATAATTCATTTCACATTTTCAGGGGAGCACACTGTCTTCTTTTAAAATTCCACCAACTAATAAAAACATCTATGTTATTACAGCACTGTCCTGGTTTTCCTTTAAGCACTTCTGGAATTTGTGGGTATAAGGTGGGGGTTGCTTTTGCCACAAGCTTAGCCACTTAGAAAAGAAAAATGAAAATGCAAAGAAGGATAAGAATTACTGGAAGGTATACACAACAGTATTCCCCAAGACCCTTGGATCCACTTATACCTGTGAGTTACAGGATGCCACAGAGTCCAAAAGAATCATCATGCAAGTA
>JANHGB010054478.1:0-45473 GCA_026283785.1 Coracopsis vasa
AGGGGCTTGGAGCAACCTGCTCTAGTGGAAGGTGTCCCTGCCCGTGGCAGGGGTTGGAGCTGGATGAGCTTTAAGGTGCCTTTCAACCCAAACCAGTCTGTGGCTCTATGATGTTACTCAGTTGCACCCGATGAGAGATGCAGCCAGTTTTATGTTTTGCAGAATCTCACTGGAAGGGTTGCTCACAAAGGCTGGTGGCCGCTACCACCATCTTGGAGGAGCAGTACCAGCTCTTCCTGCTGCACCTAGTCCTCTCCTGTGATTTCTTGAGGACATGGAAGAGCAAACCTTCCGAGAGAGGAGAACAAGGGAGTCAGTATTCCCTCCCTGCAGCTTGAGGATTCTATGGGATGATCCCTTGATGTGCTGGTGCAGAAACTACTCTGAATCTCTACTGCAAAGGGTGTTTTCTTCCCGGGGAGCCAGAACTGGAAATCAGGGTTGGACATGCATGCTTCCAGAGGTGATCCTGTCTTTTTCTCTTCCCAGCCAGCACTGTTCCCCTGCAGTGCTGTTTCTCTAATGCATTGAAGCTGCTGCTCTTCTGGAGATGGAAGAAAACCAGATAACCCTGGACAACCTTGGGAAGGGCTCAGATAACCCAGCTTTTAGCTCTGTGGTAAGTCAAGTCCTCCTTTCCGCTCCTGTGTGGTACAGGAGCTGCTCAGGGTGCTCCAGCTAATGATGTTTTCCAGGGGGAGGAGAGACTCTGTGAGGGATATGATGGTCCATGTGGTGAAACCAAAGAGGAGAGGAGAGGTGAAGGGAAAGGGAGATTCTCCTCCTACTGCAGGTAGGATAACCCCTGGAGATGCATCTGTGTAGGGTGTTTCCAGTGGTCATAGCAAGTCTGCAATCTTGGGCCACTGATTCCCCTGATCAGAGAGCAGAGCAGGGTGGTATTGACCACATAGCAGGGACAGTGCCTGACGACTCCATGTGGCTTCGCAGGGTGCAGTCAGCAGTGCAGCTACCCAGCACACAAGCCTCCATTCATTGTGCCCAGGGTGATGTGTGTGTGGTGGGGTCTCCCTTGCCACAACCGGCCAGCTCGCTCCTCCTGGGAGCAGGCAGTAGGGCTGCTGGAGGCCATGGCACACCCATCAACCACGCTGCTGCCACAGGCACCCTCTAGTTATGATCTGGCTCCACTGAGTTGGGCTGGGTTCACCTTCAGGATCCATCTTCTGTGCCTCTCAAGTCTCTGGCATGTGACTCTCCCCAGGAAGGCTGTGCAACCAGCTTCCAAGGCAAAGCGCTTCTGCAAGGCTTATGCCAAGGTGTTGAGAAGGGTCGTCCTGGCACTCCTTGGAGTAGGTGAGGACTTCCCAGTGCTGAGACCCCATCTCCACATCTCTTTGGCTTGCCATGTCCCCAGCCTCCAAGAACTGGGCATGGCCACCCATGTGGAGGTTGTATCTGCTCTCACCCCATGGCCTGTCCCCTCCTCAGTCACCACTCCTGTCCATGAGGGAGACCTGCTCCTCACTGTCCTCCTTCCCTTTATCCACCTACCCGAAGGGTTTGCTCTGGTCGCTCCATGTGCCCCTAGACAGCTGAGGTGCTGTCACCAGTGAGCCCGGCTGCTGGGTTGGTGCTCCCTAAGTCCTCCTTGTGCACAGATGGGAGCCGCAAGGAAACTAACCTCATTGTTGGCCTTGATTAGTGTTATGAATCCATGATCTTATGGCCTGATATTTCTGACCTCCAATTGCCTTCTCCAGCCTACCTGTGCTACTTTATTGCTGCCTGCTGCCTCAACTTCCAGCGAGCCCTTCCCTTGGTTGTGATGACTGCTGTGGTTGTCTTCTTCATCTGCTGGAGCCTCTTCAAGAAGCACTGTGGGGCAAAGGTGCTGCTGCTCCTCAGCCCCATTTGGAAATGCTTCAGAAAGTCCTGGCTATGGCTGAAATGGTGAGTCAGGAAAAGGCAGAGCCAGATCCCTCCCAGTACCAGGTCCCCTCTCCCATGGCTGCCCTGCCAGCACAACCAGCAGCTGGTGGCACTGGACAGATGCCCTAGTCCTGTGCAAGCACCTCATGAATGATGAGGAATGGCCCAGCCTGGGAACCACTTCAAAGCCATGGCAGAAACACCCCGCTACTCTACCTCAGCACCATGATGGCTGTTCATAGCCCCCGTTTGTGTCCGAGCCCCAGGTTTCTTCCGATGCATGGACCTCACAGTGACACCTACCACACAATTAGCTTCTGCCCTTCATGAGCTTGTCTCCCCATGGGGACATCCTCTCTGTGACGGCCTGGGACTTCCTTTGCAGGCTGCTGTGGGTGGCCCTCCTGGGAGGCCTGATCGTATGGCTGGCTTTGGACACTGCCAGAAATCCAGAGCAACTCATCTCACTGGCTGGCTTCTGCTTCCTGGTGCTGTTCCTGTTTGCCTGCTCCAAGCACCACAGCGCAGTATGTGCTTCAGATGTTTCTCACCCATTGGTGCTCTCACAGGATGTGGCCTCCCAGTACTGGGAAAAATGTGCTTCCCTCCCACTGGCATCCCCTTATGGCCCATCTCTGGAGCTCCCTGGAGGAAGCAGAATCCAGCAGGGCTCCTGGGCAGAGCTGGATCGGCATGGAGAGCTAAGCTGAGTGGATGGAATCAGCCCCAAAGCCACCCACTGCTCTTTTCCCACTGCTCATCACCATGTTCCCTGATGGTGCCTCTATCCTGTTTTCCATCATGTCTCTCATAGCTGGGTCAGGCGCAGAGACCCAGCCCTAGACTCCTGCCTGAATTTCAGATGCCTGTGGGTGGAGGGTGGGCCAGAGCTTCAGGTGACTTGGGCAGAAGTGATTGAAGTCCCAGTGGTTTCCAAACCGACCTGCTTCAATGTTTTGGGCAATCTGCTGCCTCCAAAGGATTAATGAACAGGAAGTTTTGATCCAGCATGTCTGTACTAGCTGTCAAACCATCACAAGCTCTCTGTGCCCTTCTCCTCCTGGGTAAGCCTGGCAGATTATGTTCCACCAGCCAGTTCCTGAGTCTCACCAACTCATCTTCCTCTAAAACCAAACTATGTGGATTACTGTTCCAATTTCTTTATTAGTATCCCCATGACGTTCACGCAGGTGTTTGCCATATGCAGCTGTCAAAGGATCAGGAAGCTAAGAAAGGGAAGTCTGTAGGCTTCACTGACATCTCAGTCCCTGTTCTGCTCTTGGTCCCCAGGTGTCCTGGAGAGCTGTTTTCTGGGGTCTTGGCTTGGAGTTCATATTTGGACTTTTCATCCTCCGAACAACCCCTGGCATCCAAGCTTTCCAGTGGCTGGGTGACCAGATCCAGGTACTGCATCTGCTCACACCACCCCGTGCTTGTGCCCTCCATGTAGCCCCCCCCGGGATGCAGGAACCCGCAAGAAGAGCAGAGGGTGGCATGGGGTGGGGAAGCTGCAGGGACTGCATACTTAGAAGCATTTTTGTTTGGGACTGGAGAAAAGCCAGCTATTTCCTGGTTCTCTGCAGCAGCCAGGATTCTCTGGTGCAGTCTCCTGTGCAGGCTGGAGCTGTGCCCCAGCACTTGGAGACAGCCCACCAGTGTCCACAGCTTAGGTTTCAGAAGGTCATTATCTGGCATGGTGGTGAAGTGAGCTATGGGGCTGGGGGCACAGACTCCTGCTAAGTAGATGTGCGATGTCAGGGAGAGAGCTAATGGAGATCTTCCTCCTCCCATGCAACTTCTCTATTGCAGTTCTTCCTGGGCTACACCACAGCTGGCTCCAGCTTTGTCTTTGGGAACACGCTTATTGAAGAAGTCTTCGCTTTCCAGGTCAGCTTGGGGTATGGGCTACAGGGAGAGAGAGGCCGAGCCTGGTTCTCTTCTGATCTGGCTGCCTTGCTGGATCCTGAAGAGCATGGAGCTGAATGCAGCCATGTTTGCTGCAGAACTCAACCAGCTCAAGCATGGGTCTCCCTCAGCTTTGTAAACATTCATGGACCTCCTCAGTGCCATAAGGGGTTTGCACTGGTCCCCTGTCCCACCTGCCAGCCCAAAGTTGTGGCATCCCAATAGTGAGGGCTGGCTACACAGTACCCTGCCATGCCCATTTCATGGGTCAGAAGGGCTTGGTCCCCAAGTGTACTTAGATGTGTTGCTCAGCTCTCCTTTAACCCTATGCCCTGGTGTCTTGCCTACAGACTCTGCCCATCATTGTTTTCTTCAGTTGTGTGATATCCATCCTCTACTACCTTGGCATCATGCAGTGGCTCATTGTCAAGGTAGGGCCTCACACCTGGCTCTGGGATGGTAGTGGAAAGAAGAACCTGGTGGGTTCTCTGACTACTGTGACCAGCTTGAGGGATGTTCCAGGAAAATTGGCATAGTTCTAGTCTAGGGTGATTTGTTCTGCCTAAAAGAATAGACACAACCCCTGTCTTTCTTGCATGTCCTCCTGAGAAAGTCCATCCGTGGAGATGATGTTGCTACCTGGTCTGTGGACACTTACCAAGACCACCTGTGTATAGCCTGAGGGCCCTGCTTCATGGGGTGGGTGGCAGGGTGCCAGGAGTCTTTGGAAACACGGTGGCCTTGTCTTTCCCCAGATCTCCTGGATCCTTCAGGTCTCAATGGGCACCACTTCCACTGAGACCCTGAGTGTGGCAGGGAACATTTTTGTGGGACAGGTAAGGTCCTGGTCCTGGGCAGGAGATTCAGCTCCTCAGCCCTTGCAGCTGAGCCTGCCCTGGAGGAAGGGTCTTCTCCTCCCTTTCCAGGAGACCTACAGCCCTGCCTGTCCCCGTCTCAAGGACGACAGGGCTTTTTCTCTCTTGCAGACCGAAGCCCTGCTGCTCATCCGCCCATACCTTGCAGACATGACCCACTCAGAAATCCACACCGTGATGACTGGTGGCTTTTCTACAGTTGCAGGCAGTGTGATGGGTGCCTACATATCCTTTGGGGTGAGTGCATAAGCAGATGTCTGCCCCATGCTCCCTGCCATGGGGTCCTGACACACAAGAATTGCCCTGGACTTGTGGGTAGAAGACCCCCAGAAGGTGCCCCATGGTTCCCTTCCATAAGCAGAATGAGGGCAGGGTGCCTCCATGTCCAGCCTCACCTCTGCTGGTCTGGCCAGAACCCTGAGCCCTGTCAGGTAGGAGGCACTGCTGTGGGACCCTCATTGCGTGTTCTTGCACAGTGAGCAGGGGAGATCTTACTGAATCATGGGATAATTTAGCTTGGAAGGACCCTATGGGGATCTCTGATCTACCCTCATATCCAAATGATGTGATGGCAAGCCCACGGGGTTGCCCAGAACCTTGTCCAGGTTGGTGGTGAACATCCCATGGAAGGAGGTCCCCCCTCACCTCCCTGAAGTGAGGACCCGCAGGATCCTTGTTTGCGGAGAATACTTTTTCCATATATGCAACTGGAATTTCCCACTGAAACTGTGCCAATGATTCTCACTCTTTCCCTGGGCATGTCTGAGCAGTGTCTTCTCACCACCACCCCTTTTAAGTAGTTTGTAACAGCTACTACAACCCCCTCAGCCCTCCTTTCTCCCAGCTGATCAAGCCCCACTCCCCCAGCATGGTGGTCCTGTGCCCTGACCTACCCAGGGATGCCCTCTCCAGTTCATCAGTGTCTCAGGCATGGAAACGATGTCCAGATGTGGCCTCACAGAATCATAGAATGGTTTGGGTTGGAAAGGACCTTAAGACCACCTAGTTCCAAGCAACCTGCCATGGGCAGGGACACCTCATACTAGGCCGTGTTGCCCAAGGCTCTGTCCAACCTGGCCTTGAACACTGCCAGGGATGGGGCATTTACCACTTCTTTGGGCACCCTGTGCCAGGGCCTCACAATCCTCAGAGTAAAAAACTTCTTCCCTATGTCTAACCTGAACTTTCCCTGTTTCAGTTTAAACCCATCACCCTTTGTCCTATTGCTACAGTCCTTAATGAACAGTCCCTCTCCAGCATTCTTGTAGGCCTCCTTCAGATACTGAAATGCTGCTCTGAGGTCTCCACACAGCTGCTCATCTCCAGGCTGAACAGCCTCAACTTTCAGAAGGAGGCCCGAGAAAGGAAGACTTCCCCCTGATCATAGAGAGCTGGGTTAGGGACAGGTTAGACAGACTTAACACCTATAAATCCATGGGCCCTGATGGGATGCACCCATGGGTGCTGAGGGAGCTGCACCCATCATCTTTGAAAAATCATGGAGAATGGGAGAGGTGCCTGATGGTTGGAGCAAGGCCAATGTCACTCCCATCTACAAAAACGGCAAGAAGTAGGAGCTGGGAAACTATCAGCCAGTCAGCCTCACCTCCATCCCTGCAAATGTGATGGAACAGGTCATTCTGGAGTCATCACCAAGCATGTAGAACAGAAGGTCACCAGGAGTAGTCAGCATGGATTCACCAAGGGTAAATCTTGCCTAACCAATCTAATAACCTGTGATGACATAACAAGATGGGTCGATGAGGGGAGAGCAGTGTATGTCATTTACCTTGACTTCAGCAAGGCTTTTGACACTGTATCCCATAATATTCTCATATGTAAGCTTAGGAAATGTGGGTTAGCGAACGGACAGTGAGGTCAATTGGGAACTGGCTGAACGGCAGAGTTCAAAGGGTCATGATCAGCGTGATCAGTGGAGTAGAATCCGGTTGGAGGCCTGTAGTCAGTGGTGTTCCCCAGGGAGCAATACTGGGTCTGGTCTTATTCAACTTGTTTATCAGTGTCCTGGATGAAGGGCTGGAGTGCACGCTCAGCAGGCTTGCTGATGATACAAAGCTAGGAGAGTGGCTGATACAACTGACAGCTGTGCTGCTATTCAGCAGGACCTCCATAGGCTGGAGAACTGGGCGGAGAGAAACCTGTTGAGGTTCAACAAGGGCAAGTGCAGGGTCCTGCACCTGGGGAGGAAGAACCCCAAGTACCAGCACAGGCTGAGGCTGACTTACTAGAGCAGTTCAGCTGAGAAGGACCTGGGCGTGCTGGTAGATAATAAGCTGACCATGAGTGGCAGTGTGCCCTTGAGCCAGGAGGGACAGAGTATCCTGGGGTGCATCAAAAGTGTGGCAGCAGTCAAGGGAGGTGATTCCTCCCCCTCTACTCGGCCCTGGTGAGGCCACATCTGGAGCACTGTGTCCACTGCTGGGCTCCTCAGTACAAGAAAGACAAGGAGCTACGGGAGAGGATCCAGCAGAGGCCACAGGAATGCTCAGGGGTCTGGAGCATCTCTCTTATGAGGACAAATTGCAGGAGCTGGGCCTGGTTATTCTAGAGAAGAGCAGGCTGAGAGGGGAACTCATCAATGCAGATCAATACCTCAAAGGCAGGTGCCAGGAGGATGGTGCCAGACTCTTTTCAGTGGTGCCCAGTGACAGGATGAGGAGCAATGGCCATGAACTAAAACACAATGAGTTTGACCTCAACACAAGGAAGAACTTCTTCCCATCGCGGAGTGGCAGAGCACTGGGACAGGCTGCCCAGGAGGGCTGTGCAGTCTCTGTCTCTGGAGACATCCCAAACCCACCTGGACATGTTCCTGTGTGACCTGCTCTGTGCGGCCCTGCCTTGGCAGGGGGTTGGACTGGATGATCTCCAGAGGGCCCTTCCAACCCTGATGGTTCTGTGATTCTCAGCCTGTCTTCATACGGGAGGTGCTCCAGTCCCTGACCATCCTCGTGTCCTCCTCTGGGCTTGCTACACAGCAAGCAGCTCCATGTCCTTCTTATGTTGAGGACACCAGAACTGCACACAGTGTTCCAAGTGGGTCTCACGAGAGCAGAGGGGCGGGATCACGTCCTTTGACCTGCTGGTCACACTTCTTTTGGTCATCAGCGCTCTATAGTGAGGAGTAAACCTTGCCCTCGATCTGCTGGCCAAGATCCTGCTCTTTAAACATTAATTAGTCTCCTTAAATGGGTATTCAAGGATAAAAGGTCAGAGAACTGAGATGTTGCCATTTGGCAGGAAAGGGAGGTGTGAAACTGTGAACGTGGCCCTTTGTCAGGAGAGAGAAGTTCCCAATGTTGCACAATCTATTGCTCTGATACTGATATAGAAAGGGACGAGGAAGGGACAAGGAGGATTATGGTTAGGTCAAACAGCAGGAGAATTTACATCTTCAAGGCCAAGATCGCTTCAGTTCCACCAATGCCTCCATCCAGGCGAGCTGCCGTACATGCCATGGCCAGCTTACATGGGAAAAATACATCTTCCCATCCTGAGAAGCCCAGACTGCTGATGCCAGCAATGTGCTAGGGTTCCCTGGGGTGGCATGTCTTGGGGCACAGCCCTGCATGGAGTTGCCTAAGCCCACAGTCTGCGCATTGTAGATAGATGCGGCATCACTGATAGCAGCTTCCGTGATGGCTGCGCCCTGCGCCCTTGCCATGTCCAAACTCGTCTACCCTGAAGTGGAAGAGTCCAAGTTCAAGGGCAAAGCAAGCGTCCGCCTCGCCAGGGGGTGAGTGTCAGGATGGTGGAGTGGGGCTGCATGCATCCTGCCAGTGTGGGGAAGCCATGGGGGCAACTGGGGGACATAAGTGGACATTCCGGGTGGCCTGAGGTTGGGAGAGCCTGTGGTGTGCAGACATCCACAGACTGGGAGCTGACTTTGCACAGAGAATGCTTGGCCACAGGAGCCAATTGGGTTGTTGTTTTTTTTCCATACAGAGAAGAGCAGAACATCCTGGAAGCTGCAAGCAACGGGGCTGCATCCTCCATAGGGCTTGTAGCCAACATTGCAGCCAACCTCATTGCCTTCTTGGCCGTGCTGGAGTTCATCAATGCTGCCCTGCACTGGTTTGGGGAGATGGTAGATATCGAAGGGCTCTCCTTCCAGGTATCCCCAAGGTGCAGCCCCACCATCTGGGCTACCAGATCCTACATCCCCCACCCATCCCTACCTTGCCTCAGTAGGCTGCTGAGACCCTTGTTGGGTGTTTGGCAAATGCTGACAGCGGGTGTCTGCCCCAAGCCCGGGGCTGTGCAGGTGGTCAGCTCTGAGTTGTTCCCTTCTGGGATCCTTTCCCCAGGTTATCTGCTCCTATGTCCTCATGCCTCTGGCCTTCCTTATGGGGGCAGACTGGGCAGACTCTCCGGTGGTGGCCGAGCTCTTGGGGATGAAGATCTTCCTGAATGAGTTTGTGGCATACCAGCAGCTGGCCACATACAAGAAAAGACGTCTGTCGGGTCTGGAGGAGTGGGATGGGAGCCGGAAGCAGTGGATATCTGTGAGGGGCACCTCCCGCCCTGCCTGGCACAGGGCAGGATGGAACCAGATGAAATGGGGCATGGGACATGGCTGGTCAGGCAGGAGGATGGCTGTTGGTGGGGGAGGGCACTTATGGCCAACCAGATGTGGATGTTCACTAACTGCTGGGTATGGGGTCATCCCAAGGAGTCAGTGAAACTCTTTCCCATTTATCCTGCTCCTTGGTAGGGCAGATCATGGTTCCAGAGGGCCTCCTGTTCCCCCAGCCCAGCCTCTCCCAGGGGCAGGCTGCCTAACATCTGCATTCTTGCTCCCAAAATTAGCTGAAGGAGAAAGGATTGGGATGGGGGAATTAACTCCATCATGTCTGTCTGGGTTGGGAACTATGACAGCTCTGGGGCTGCTCCTGGGCAGAGATGACTGTTCTCTCCTGCTGTGCCCTCCAGGAGCGAGCCGAGAACATCACCACCTTTGCGCTCTGCGGATTTGCCAACCTCAGCTCCATTGGGATCATGCTCGGAGGTCTGGGTGAGTGTGACCCACATCTTGGGTGCCTAGCAATGATGCAGGGCAATCTTGGGACCAAGGACTCAACTGGGGCAGAAGGAATTTGCTGCCCTCAACCCTCCATGTTCAGTCTCTGCCAGCACAGAGATAAGAAACAGGATTTGTGTGAGGTGATTAGGGATGATTTTGCACTGCACCCATGGGCAAAAGCATGTGCATGTCCCACAGGCCCAGGTGCAACCCAGCCATGCAGCAAAGAGCAGAGACTCCAGTGTTAAGAGCACCGAGTGCTCTGGTTGATCACCCATGGGTGCAGAGTGGGCACAGTGCAGACAGTGCTGGATGCTGGCTGTGACTGCCGTGTCACCCAGACACCAGCAGTTGAGGTGAGCAGGGCGGTATGTGACAGAGCCAGCTAAGGACCTAGGACACATCCCTATCTTTTCCCAGCCTGGGGTGGAGCCAGAGGAAGGACTTACCCCAGTCTCTCTCTCTGCAGCCTCCATGGTTCCCCAGCGCAAGGGTGACTTCGCATCCATCGTGCTGCGAGCCCTGCTCACTGGCATGTGTGTCTCCATGCTCAATGCCTGCCTGGCAGGTAAGTCCCTGCCCATTGCCAGTGGGCCAGAATGAACTGGGGACAGGCAAAGACCTATAAATGCAGGTGCAGGTATGCATGTTCTCCTGATGGCTCTGCCAGGGCCTCCAAACCCTTTCCTCTCCCCTCATGGCTTTGCCAGGGGCTGCCCAGCAGCTCTGATGGGGCCCTTCATCCTCATTTGGGCTGGGGACATTGCAAGGACAGCTTCTGGGGCACTGCAAGGAGTTCCCTGGTATCACTGCTGCAACAGTCTTGGGGGTGAGGTGGGAGAGTGCATGCATGGTCCCTGGTAAAGGATCTACAAGCAAGCATAGGATGAGGGTATGGGACTGGGGAGCAGGGTCGGGGTGTGGGATGTGCATGCATGGTCCCTCGAGAGCCCCAGCCAGGAGAGTTTGTCCCCCAGGCCTCCTTTATGTGCCAACGGAGGTGGGTGACTGCGTGACCTTCCTCAGCACTGCCAACTTCAGCTCTACCAGCTACACCATGTATACCTGCTGCAAGCAGCTCTTTGCCAGGTGGGTGTGAAGGGCCCTAGAGCCATATGGTCCTGCCCAGAGACCCAGGCAGTGGCCAGCACCTCCTCCTGACCATGCTTCTCTCTTTCCAGCTCGGTGCTCGACAGTGGGATACTCTCCTTCACGGGAGCCTGGGCCGGCCAGGCAGAGGGCATGCGGTGCCTGACACAGTGCTGTGGGCACTACAACCACACTACCTGCGAGGGGACAACCTAGAAATATGCAAACACGGCCTGCAAACACCAGCATCTGCAAAGTCTGGCCCCAAGCCTAACAAGTGCCCCATCAGAAACCTGCAAGTTTGGTCTCCTCTGTTCCAGTGATGATTGATTAATAGCTGCGTGCACCCTGCAACCAGCACCCTTAGGTGCTAGCCTGCAGACACAAGGGAACTGCTCCCAAATAAATCATGGAAATCCCCATGTACTTGCCCTCAGCCCCACTCTGGCCCCTGACCCTGGCTGTCCCACACAGCATGAGGTACACTGCTCAGGCTGCATGCTGCAACTGCCACAGACAGCTTTTGCTGCAGCCGTCAGAAGCTGAGCCTCTGCCGTATTCCACCTCAGCTTCAGGTCTGGCCCAGCCACCCTCTTCTCTCCTGTAGGGTGGGGATGAAAGTAAAAACCATTACTTGAAGACATTTTCTTCCCTCAAGCACAAAGCCACCCCATCCTGCTGTGCTTGGGTGCATCTTTTCCACAGGGACCACAGCAACGGGGAACAGGCCAGTCCTCACTTTATTGCACTCAAGAGCACCCATTCGCCAATGCAGCCTTGCTATGTACATCATTATTTTACAATGACCCCACAGCAAAGCACCAGGACCCCAGAGCATGCCATGCTCCCAGCCCGGTCCCTTCTGGACAAGCTTCTTCACCAAGCTGCACAGAGCCACCCTTCTGGACACCACTGTGCAGGGTGGCACTGCTGGCACCCAGCACCCTCCTCTAAAGCTCCAGGGAAGGTGATGCTCTTCAGCAGGATGAAGCACGCAGCTCTGGGGCTCTTTGCAAGCCTTGCTGCCCATTGCCACGCTCTGATGGCTACTGCACACCTGAGCGAGCTGATGGGCACTAGGGAGGCTTGATGCGATGCAGGGTGCTTTACTTTCCAGCATGAGCACCACTGCCTGTCCATCACTGCCTCCTGATGCAGGGCAGTGGGATCTGGAACGAGTGCTGCTAGCTGCCACTGGAATAAGGCATGCGCCAAGCAGGGGTGATGCCAAGTGAGCATGACCAGGTTGTGCAATGGAGCTGAGCAGGGTGTACGGGGTCTGCATATGGGAGGTGGGCAAGGAGGGGTGAGTCCTATAGGCTGGAGACCCACATACACCTGGCATGGATGGGAGGTGCCCCTTCACCCTGCTCCTGGGTGCCCCATGTGAGGTAGAGCAACATTACTGTGGTGCTGGGCATCCCCTGTAGCAGCACTGCTGCGCCCAGCATCTGCCCAGCAAGTGGGTGGAAGGCTGACCCCAGGGTGCAGGGGTTCAAAATCCCAACCCCATGAGCTGCCGGTACTGATGCCAGTGCCCTGCCACAGGCCTGGACCCCAGAGCCCCACACAATGCCAGCAGGAGCCCTACAGGTCACACTAAACCCCTCCACAGCAAAACCTTGGAAATCACAGTGTGCTGCTGGGCTTCACATCCTTCACGTAGAGTGCTGGCAGGGCTTGGCTCGGTCGCTTTATGGAGGACAGAAACAGGGACATGAGGTGCTGGGAGCCATGAGAGCAGCCCAGACTCCCAGTTTGCTTAGGGGAGCCAGGCAGGGGGCATAGCGCTTGCAAAGCCCAAGGGAGCAGGTGTGACAGCCCCTGCCTTAAGGCAGGGAAACAGAGAGTCGGGAGAGGAACGTGAGCCTGAGCACAGAGGAGCTCCACCACCAGCAGCAGCTCGTGTAAAGAGCTATTGGCGAGGGGTCTACGCTGCCCACGGCTCACATTCTCCCCATGACTGCCACTACCACACACCACACAATGCAAGTGCCAGGGTCTCCCTTTCCCAACCTGGCTGCATGCTGCCTCCAGGGTGTTTGGATGGGGGTCCAGAGCAGGAGGTCCCAGCTACAGCGGTGCTGGCTACTGTGGGCGGCCAGACCTGCTGCTCTCTCCTGACCCGGGTTTGGAGGCTGCTGGGGTCTCCCCTGTTTCTGCTGCTCTCCGAGAACTCTTGGGGCTCACAGCAGTCTTGCGTGTACCCTGGGGACTTGTCAGCCCCTTCTTCTGGAGCTGGGGACTGGACTGTGCAGATTTCCTACCCATGGAGGGGCTCTTGGAGCCTTTGGGCTTGGCTGGCTCCAGCGTCTTCAGGCCGAGGATGCTGCAGTAATGGTTACACTGGTGAGCGGTCGTGAATTGCTCCAGCACGGAGGGGAAGCAACTTTCCTTCAGCCCCTGGTACCTGCCAATACAGCCATCCTCAGCCCCCGCTTTGCACCAGGAGACGTCCCACTGGAGCAGGGAGCCAAGGACGGAGCCTGGCTGCACTCACCACCGTGGCCCTTCACCACATGAGCAGCGGGAGCTGGGGACAGCTTGGGGGGGACACTCACCCTTTCAGGTTGGTAGCAATCCGCACATTGGTCATTTTCCAGCCCACTCCTGCAATGAAAGGGAGGAGAACCAGTGTCTCCCTGAGAAGAACAGGCACTGGCACCAAGGGCAGGTCACTGCCCTGGGAGCTGGGCTCCATGGCACATGGGGAAAAAGGCAGGAGGGAAAGGCTAGGGCTTTTCCCCCTCCTTTCACAGGCCAGAAGGTAGTGAGCGGCCACAGAAATCACACGGCAGATCCCTTTACCTTCCATGTCAGTCACAAGGATGTTTCCATTTGTCCACTGGTAGACCCAATGCTGGAAGGTGCAGCATTTGAGCACAATCTCTGAAGTGCCTCGTGCCACCAAGCTGCCATCTCTCTCAGTGACACAGTACTGTTCGCAGGGTGCACCCAGGTCCTCCTCCATTGTGGCGTAAGGGATGTTGTTGGCCGGTCGGTATATCAGGTACAGAGGAATTATTCTGCATGGGAGCACAAAGGCAGGTTCAGCATCAGCCACACTCACTGCAGCAAGTGGAGATTCACACTGTGGTCTACAACCCTTGGCTTTTGCCTTTCCCCAACACCCCTTCTGTCTGAGGGTGGGAGAAGAGCACACTGCCCTTTGGGATGTCCCAGCACCCACAGGTAACCCTCTCACCATCCCCTGGGGTGCTCTGCCAGGATGTGAAGCCAATGAAGCTGAAAGACTTACTCGGGCACTGCTCCAAAATCAGGGACAGCTCGTGCCTCAGCGGCAAAGATCTTGCAGTACTCGCGGCTGGAGTTCTGGATTTTACATTCCTGGAGATGCAAACAGAAGAGTCAAGGACCTGTCCTGTCTTGCCCCAACAAATCCAAGGGACACCCTGCCTGACCAGGCATCCCCTGGGAGCACTGCCAGCTGTTTTCCTGCCCTGGTGGTCACAGGACAAGTGACAGAGAAAGCTCTGAGCAGCTCTGTGTTGTTCAGAAAGAAGAGCTGAAGCCAAGAATAACAAGGACATTGCCAGCCTGCTGGAATGCAGCTCAACCCCTCCAGAGCACTCAAAATGGGGATGGCAATAAAGAAAGTGGGCACAGAGCTGGGGACTGTGGTACAGACAGGGAAGGTGTGGGGGAGACAGGTGGAGGCTGGCCCACAAGGATGCCCACCTGGATGGTGATATCATAGTTCTTCTCAATCAGACTGTTCTCATTCTTGGTCCCAAAGACAATGAAATTGTGCACTTTGATTACACAGGTGCAGCCAGACTCAAAGACGGGCTCCAGGCCGTAGATAGCTCTTGCCCGGCAGGCTTTGTGCAGGAAACCGGCACCCACTTCCACGTCTTCGCTCACCACGCGCCCGAAGAGCTTATCTCCCCAGTAGCCTGCGTCAGCCAGACCCTTCGCAAACACCATGGGCGTCATCTCAATCTCCTCACCAACTGGCAGAGGGAAGAGCTGGTGAAGGAGGACAACGTGGACACAACCTGCCCCCACCACAGAGCTGCTGCCCCTTGCACAGCGAGGTGCAGCAGTTGCAGCTTGTCAGCACATGGCTCTTACCTTCGATCTCTTCCCGCAAGATAAATCCTGACAGCACTATATGGGACAGAAAGCAGAGAGGTGTCAAGGTCCTACCAGGATCCCACCCTGCCCCATGTGCTTCCACACCAAGGGACAGCAAGGAAGATGGTATGAATTGCTCATGTATTAGCATATGGAGGCAGATGCACCTCACAGTGGTGGTGTTACGGGGTGTGCAAGGCTTCCCCCCGCCGGCAAGCCTGGCACCAAGCTCTGCATGGTTCGCCACGCTGCTCCATGGCACAATTGGGGAAGCTGGGAGAGCTGCCAGGCTGCTAGGGGCTCCTCACCTTCACCGCTGAGCAGGAAATCAGTGGAGTCAGTGCCATACTCATTGCTGATCACGCATCGGTAGACGCCGCAGTCCTTCTGGGATGCCTGCACAACAGCCAAGGCTGCCTGGCTCTCATCACCAGCGCTGGAAGAAACCAGAGCATGGCCTCAGCCCTGTGTGACACATGTGGGCACTGTGCTGTCCTTGGAGGGCTGGAAGAGGGCTACAAAGGGAGACAGCGCAACGGCATCCCAGCTCCTCTCCTGGCACCTTATGGTACCAGGAGTCCTGCTCTGCAGTTTATACTCGCAGAGATGCTCATCTTCCAGGCAAGCCTTGCAAAATCTGGTCAGGATTGGGCTACAGACAGATAAAGGTACTTTCCCCTGAGTGTGGCTCAGGGCTGTGCTTGGGCTAAGAGAGTCACATCTGGATGGATTGCTGGAAGTCAAACAGCTACAGAGGTGTCCAGCTTCATTTTCAGCTGTTCATGAGTGAAGGCAGACACCACTTTCAATCCTGAAGCCTGCCCCTCTCCAAGGGACTGGCGAAGCATGAGCTCTGTGCTCTTCTCCAGCCTGCAGCACCAGGCTTTTGGCTGGCAACTCATCTAGCCAAGGTGGCACACTACACAGATGAGTCTCCAAAAGAACCAAAGGTCTGTTTCTGCCCAAAATGGCCATCATGAACCAGCAAAGGGATGACAGGCTGCAGAGGGAAGAGCTAGGACCTGAGACCCGCTGGCTGAGCAGGCTCTGCTCTGGTCAAATAAAAGGCAATGGCTACTCCAGGTCCATTTGCCCCAGCTCAGATATCTGCTGTAGGAGACTGTTTATGCCTCAGAAGCACCTCTTCCTGCCTGCTTATTATAAAGGGAGCTCAAGCGATGCTCAAAGGCATCAGGTAAATCTGGTCCTACTCCACCAAGCTCCCTTGGCCTTAAGAACAAGTTGCTCTCCATAATGCACCCTAAAGAGCATCCAGGATACATCAAGCCACTCAGCTGCCCAAACATGCTCTCCCTGTGCAAGGACAGTGCTCTGGGATAGAGGGGGCACAGGCAGAGCTGCTTTCTCCCTGTTGGTGCTTGTCAGTGGTGGTTGCATGGAAGCACCTGCGCCTCTGATGCAGTGTGCAGACCCTCCAGCACAGCTGCCACCCTCACATGTATCACATGGCATTCCAGTTTTGCAGCTCACACCCAGCTCTCAAATTCTGAGATGGGCACAGCACCTTCCCTGCCCTCCCCAAGGTTCAGGTTCAGCCCCTGCCCTCCCCAGGGCTCTGCTACTCAAAGCATCAGCCCTTAAACCAGGCTCCAGATGGAGCATCAATAGGACAAATTTGGCAGCAATTTCCCATCTGGGCAATCCCTCCCTCCCTGGGAACTGAGAATAAAGTTTGCAACATACCATGCCATGCAATGCGCTTCCCATGCAGCCTCAACAGAAGGGGCACATTCACCCCAGTAAATGCAAGAAGCTGGATTTAACACACAAACCCAGGGCTATGCACAAGGACTACAATGAAGCTGAGCTGGCAGATTACCTCCTTTGTGCTTCTGCTACAGGGATCTCATCCTTGTACCACATCAGCTTAGAATCACTCAAAATATTGAAGAACTGGCACCAAAGTTTCAGGTTTCCTGATGCATCGGAAAATTGTTCTGCCCTGATCTTACGAATCACCTGCGGAGCTAAGGACAGGGTGCAAAGAGATCGATGGTGAGACACACACCGCTGGCTGCAGCTCCAGGGGCAGGGCAGCCTACCCCAGTGCTGCTGCCTAGGACTTTGGTGTTGGATATCACGCATGTATCAGCACAGCCTAGTATAACATCACCTTCTCAGGGCAGGTCTCATAGTCTGCATGGCTGGAGGCAAAGCAGAAAAACATTTATCCACTGAAGTAGGATTTATCAAGGTTACCCTTACTTTTGCAAGAGTGCCGATTCCTGTAAGGTTATCAACTGGCTCTTGCAAGAACTTCAACATCAGGATTATGCCTTTTCTAATTCAATGCCAAAAGGAATCAAATTAGCATTCACCATGGAGGTGGAAAGAGCGTGCACCCTGCTAATGCCCACTGGACCCCCAACCAGCATGAGGCATAGTGAGGACCAGAACACAGAGACCAAGAACAAGAGGATTATATGATTCCTTTGGCCAGGGAAGTTCAGGCTGTGGAGATAGCCAGTCTCAGTGCTACTGCCTCTTGCATTTCTCTGCCCTCCCTGCACTAGGGAAGAAGTCTTGGGGCAGAATTTGGCTTTCAAATTGACAAAGGGCGATGCTGAAAATCCAGCAAATGCACAAACCTCTTGTGGCCCTAGCTGACTATCACTGGCTCAGCTGGCCAGCCTTCCTTTGTAAGCAACAAGAAAACATACTCCATGGGGATTATCTCTTCCCTTACCTTTAAAGGGGTTATTTGCTTTCTTGGACTCTGCTGGCTGTGCCTCTGGCTTAGCATCTTCAGGGACCTCATGGTCACCACTGCTGTCACCTGTGGGTTCCTCATATAGCTTAGGAACCTCCAACGTGGCCATCTTCCTCGTGAGGGTTGGCGAGCACTGCTCTGCAGGAGAGCACAGAGCCAGGGCAGGCGATGGCAACAGGGCTGCGTTCTTCCTGGATTGCCGTGGTGAAACGTTTGGACTTCTCATGTGGCCTGGGCTCTCTGGGGTTGCCTCCTCTTCCTGCCCAACCTGCTTGGTTTTTGGCAGGTATATTTTGCGCCGGGCTCCGGAAGCCAGCTCCTCTGGTGTGGCACAAGGGAGAACTGCCAGAGGGCCACCAGTGCTCTCTTTTTCAGGGCTTGCTGCAGGCAAATTTGAAATCTCACTAGGAGGCTGCCCCACTCCTGGGGCTGGGATGCTGCCCACCACGATGGAGGGCACAGAGAGCTGGGGCGGCCCCTCTCCCTCGGCAGTGACCCGGCTACGTCTCTTTGGTGGCACAGGCCTGCAAGCCAGCATCTCCTTGCTGGTAATGAATTCCTCGTTAATCATACCCGTGATCCGCCTGGATGTCCTGGGAGTCAGAGGCAAGTTCTCTGCTGTTTGGAAGAGCTGATTGTTTTGTACCTTTTCCAAAACTCTCCTTGAGGTGCGGGGGCTCAGGCCTGCAATGCCTATTTCTGGGAGCATGAGCTCCTCTGCATCAGGCTGCTCCTTGTCACTGGGGTCAGTGTCTTCTTTCGTGGCATCCTTACTGCTATCTGACATTTTTAAAAGCAGCAGCAGATAGTTCTTCAAGGAGGAAACAAGGTTTTTGTGTTGCATCTTTTCTTCCAAAGACATCTCCTGCTGTGTCTCGGGGCGAGGCAGGACCAGTGGTACTTGTGGCTGAACCTCAGCACCTCCGTCAAAAGTGCCTGAAGGTGCTGCCAGCTCCTGGTGTGGACCTGTGGCTGTTTGCTCTCCTCTTTCCTTCTCCTGAGGTCTCACTGGCACTGATTTGGCACTATCCTCCCCTAACATGCTGGCTGAAAACTTCTCTTGTGGGGCAGATCCATCTGCTTTTCTGATTTCTGTTTCTCTGCTCACAGGAGGCAGCAGCTGGGCTCCAGACTGAACCTCTCCTGCTGTGGCCTTCATCCCTGGGGCACTGTTAACTGCAAGCAGTGCCTCCTGAGCCACCGATGTTCCCGCTGCAGGAGTGGGGAGTGGCTCTTCTGTGGCAAGTTGAACTGAATCAGGAGTTGGACATTCAGTCTCCAGATGTCCTAAAGGTGCCCCTTCCGCCTCTGGGTGCACAGCCCCAGGAGATGGCTCTGCTGCACCTCTCCCTCCTGCCTTTGCACTGTGATGGCTCCCAGATAGCTCCACTCTTGCCTCTTTGCTCTTCCCATCCTTGACTGTTGTCGGACATGTGATTTGCTCAAGAGGAGTGTTTTCTTTGTGCTCTGGAGGACTCAGTTTCTTTTCCTCACTTTGGCTTTTGTCTTCTTGATTTAACAGTGCTGGTTGGGTGTCTCTGCCCTCAAGAGCATGGGAATGTTCTTGAGTCTGTTTCCTAGAGGCAGGTTGCTCCTTTCTGGGCTGCACGTGGTCTGGAGAAGGTGCTGGTGGCTTTGGTGGTTCCTGTGGCCTCAGCCGAGGATTTGTCCTTTTCCCTGATCCCCTGGTCTCCTGGCAGAAAGGTATCTCTTTCCTGAGCTCCTCTAACTTACTGGCTTGCTGACCAGCCTCTGTGGTTGGAGCAGACACCGGATGGTTCAGATCACAAGCAGACTGTCCCACTGCTGCTGCAACCTAATAAAAAAAAAGAAAATAGAAAATTAGCACTATTTTACTGCCTGGGTCTGCTCAATGGTGCTTGTGGTCCAGCTGGACCAGATGGCACTGCCCAACTTTCTGCTTGAATTATAAGTATTAACCTGGTACCACTGATACTCACTCATCCAGGGTCTCTTGGTTTCAGCACCATCCCATGGTAGCGGCTCACACAGTCCCCTGTCATGCTGCACAAAACGTCTTTTAATCAGTTATAACTCTTCTGCCTTTCAGTGCCTTGGTTTTGCACACACAGGCAGGAAATTGGCTGCTCTAAACCATTTAGTGGGTTTTAAATCATAGAATCATAGAACAGTTCTCCAGATGAGAACCATTCCCTCTCCTCTGACACAGCACCTACCCAAGGAGCAAAACTGTCACATTTCCACCGGCCATTGCCGAGACCTTTTATAATTTCCTTGTTCTTTTTTAAGATTCAGTGTTCCCCCTATACTGTACCTGTCTGCAATTTCCATGCTGAGACAGGGCTATCAGCAGATCACACACTATCCAGATGAGGCTGCCCAAATGATTTACAGTGAAACTGTACACCATGACGTTATCCGCAGTATTCAACCATCCTGTTTCTTTGACATTCGGGAAGCTCAAATGTTTCCAACTGCAGCTCACACCAGCAGACGTTTCAGCAAGCTGTGACAGCTGAGCTTTATCCCGAGGAAATCTGACAAAATCCTCCGGCCAAGGGGCACTATCTATTCTTGTAGGATAAGGATCAGGGAGGCAGTGATACCACTGATAAATGCTGCGCCCAGCTGATGCTCAGCTAACAACATCAGGACAATTGCATGGGATCAGGGCATGCACATGACAGGTTCCTCATCCATCCTAGATAATCTGCTGCTAAGGATTTTCTCATTAAGGTCTCTGACTTGAGGTTTAAGGCTCCAAGATTAAGTCCATGGGAAAGGAGGGCTGTGGAGCTCTAGCCTTCTATTTAGTGCTCTTTTGGCTTCGTTTGAAAGCTTGGTAAAAACAGGAAAGCTAATGCTGGTGTCTAAGCAAACCCTTCCCCAAGCAACTGTTAGGGCAATGTGAATATCATCTGGGGTGGGAGAAGCAGCTTTAGGGAGACCATTCCTGCACTCATTATTCAAGTCTGTTCCTTAGTAGTCTCCAAAGAATGCCAAAGGCCAGGCAGTTTCTGTCTCCACACACAAGGAGAGCAGAACCAGGGCTCCAGCTCACAGGGTTGCACAGCACTCCCAAATGCCACACGCCCTCCTGGTGTCCCCCTAGAGGCATGTCCCCCGCCTGGTTCATCGGGCTGAGTGTCACAACACAGAGCATCCCAGTGCTCAGGCTTAAAAGGCTTTATTTAAAGAGACAGACAGGTTTCATGCAGTGAAACCCTGCTGGATTTTACCACAGTATATGGTCCTCTGGGGTGCAGAAAGGGAGGGAGACAGGCAAAGCCCATCTAACTGCAGGGCCAGCACTGGTTCCTCCGCTCAAGGGGCTGAGCAGCACAGTGCCCTGGAGCTGGAGGTGGACCAGGTTCACAGATGGGATGCAGAGAGGTGGCTCTGCTCAATGGTGCTGGTCAATGCAGACATCTCTTTGGCTGAAGAGGACTTGGTGATATTCACTTATCATGAACTAAAGCTTATTCAGAAAAGCTTTCTGGGGGCTTTTTAGAAAAGCATCTGTCCTTAAGTGATCAGAAAACACTCAAACTAGGGGCATATAAACTAAATATAATAAAACCATCAGTTTAAAAGTTAGGCAAGAGTGATCATCGTGCAAATCCAGCTTCTCTGCTCTTGTGTGTGAGGCTGTTCAGAGCCTAGCTACAGTCTGGCATTTTGCAAAGCCCTTCGGCTATGTACAATTGTAGCTCAAAATAGAAGCATGAGGCCCAGCTAGGTCACAACGCCAGAAAAAACTCATGTTAGGATCCTGTCTTGTTTAAGTGAAAGATTAAAAAGAAAGAGACAAGCAAGGTGTCCTGGTGAGTGAAAATATCCTCAAATATGTCTGGAATCAGCTTTAAAGGGCTTTAAAATAGCTTATTTGGTCACACAAAAGCTTGAACACTTTCCCCAGCATCACCAACTAGCTGAAGCATTCAAATTCAAATCAAAACCATTCTCTTTTGTCTACTCCAAAGCACACCAGCTGACAAGTTATAGGTTTCCCTCTGCAAGTGGGTTTTTGAAGAGGAAAATACCTTGATGCATGTCAAAGGCTCAAGGATGATAGCCCAAGTCTGGCTGCTACACACCAACACTTTCATCCCTCCTTAAGAGCAAAGGGTGTAAAAATGAGCAGAGGGAGAAAACAAATAGCTTTGCCACGGGCTCACATGCACAGCAATAATTTCTGCAGCATCATGTGATGCTGATGGGTCAGGTTAAAGATGGGTTCAGGGTGCTGCCTTGTAGCAAGGCACACAGATGTTCACTGCATAACACAGTAGTTTTCTTATCAGTAAGCAGTGCTCCTACCTATGGCTAAAGAAAATTAGAAGAGGAAGAAAGGGGTTTTATTTTAGCAGAGCACCCAGCAATCCCACTTTCTGTATTATAGATATTTCTATATTCCATAGTATTTGTATTACCTACCAAGGGAGATGTGCTGCACCCGGAGTGCCTCCTCCGATGGCCTTGGTCTGTATTGAAAGCCTACACCTACTATAGTTCAAATGCTGAACCATAATGGCACCTGCAAATTGGACTTGGAGAACCTCTTACCACAAAAAGGGTCATTATAAAAAAAAGGATCTAGAGATAGATATATATAAAAGACTGGTAGCTTCCAATCTAGTATTTTCATGGAAAATGCTTCAGGTTAAATGATTAAAATAGAAGTTGACTAAAAGATGCAGTGAGGGTCAGGAGCAGGTGCTGTGCCATGTAACTGCATCAACACCACAATAAGTCTCGCAACAGAGTTTTTCCACCAGGGAAGAGCCAAAAAATAGCCCAGATCTACTGTATACATGTTGCAGCATAAACAGAACCCAGCACGGCTCACATGGCGGGCCTGGCACACCGTGCTCGTCTGCATGGGGCTCATTAAACACCGGCCGAAGCTCAGACTCAATTGCTAAACTGAACAGATGTCATCAGTTTCGCTACTTGTCATATGCACAAGGCATCCACCCCCAGCTATAAATAGCCATTCAGTGCTCTCTGCTTAACTGATTTGGAAACATTTCATGTGAGGTCAGCCTGCCGATTAAACAGGAGCTCACAGCATGCCCCGGGCCGCCTGCAGACCAGGGCCCTGACGTACACCTCACCACCTTATCTGACATTTATTCAGAGATGGGGTGGAAGCCCTGCTGTCTGGGCACACGAAGTCCAGGAAGCCCTTTTTCCTGGGTGCTTTTGCCAATGGAGACCTATGAAACTTTGAGATACACACAGCCTCCCACAATACAAAAATGCGGCATGAATATTGTCTTGTTGCAACCCCTGTGTTGGCTGCTTTCTGCCCTAGTTACCTCTGGACCGACAGCTTTGTTTCCCTCCGCCATCTGTGCTTGGTGCTGGCCTCTCTGTCTGTCGGACAGCACAGGTCCTGCCTCTGCCACCTGTGAGGACGATGGAGCATCCTCTGGCTGTCTGATGATTGCCACAGGCTGCAGGGCAGCCTTGCTCACAGCCTCTTCCTTGGCTCTCGCCTCCTCCTTCCCTGCTGCCGGCTCCACTTGCTTGTCAAAATACATCTCTTTCAAAGAGAAATGCATGTCGCCATTGATTTTACCATCCTGATTCACAGCTTTCGCAGGCTCTTTGATTTTTAGACTGCCTTCCACTTGTTGATCATTTGCCCCTCTCAAACGTGTGTTCTTGCGTAAGGGGACAGGAGGGGCAAACCTTGGATTTAGAGAGGGGTTGGCCCTCTCTCGCCCACTTTCCTCTCGCTTGGAAACTTCCTGCTTTGCTGCTGGAGGAGCCTCCACTTTCTTTTTCTTCTTAGCTGTGGAGTCTTTCGCCACCGGCTTAGTCGTGAGGTCCTCCACTGTCTCATAGATGTATGTAAGAAAGCCGTTCCCATTCTCCTCCACACTTTCAAAAGAGGCATCTCCGTTGGCGGTCACCTCTGCTTTCAACGGTGCGCTCAGTTTGTTCGGAAAGCCCGTCATTGCCTTCACTGGCTGCTCCTTTGGGTCACCAATATCCTTGTGTAATCTGGACTGAGAATCGGCAACATGAACTTTTGCTGCATCCTCTTTCTCCCACAGAGAGGCTCCTGACTGGAGGTTCATATCCCTGACCAGCCTCCGCTTTCTCTGGAGCCGATCGGGGCTCATTCCCTGCAGCCTCTCCACCTCCACATTCTCTTTCCCTCGCTTCTTGCCCTGTTCTATCTCTCGCAGCTTTTCTTCAGCTTTTCTCTTAATTTTGGCAAACCACTTCTGATGAATTTTGAACTCCGTCATGGTTCCCACTTCCAGCACACCAGAGCAGGACACAATGCCTTTGTTATTTCTAGCTGAGGCCTGGTAAATGCCTGCATCTTCTTCTTGGCACCTGGAAACCAAAAGCTCTGTGTGAGACCTGCCCACCCTCCCCAGGCACTACGGCTGGACACACCGGCATGCACATTCTCCCACTTCTTGCTCCAGGAGGGTGAGAAAATGAAGATGTGGCCCTTGAGGTGCCTACAGTAGGTCTGGAGGCCTGGGGCTGGCCTCCCTTCTGGGGCTCTGCCTGTTCTCAGCACTGGCAGATAAACAAGTTGGATGTTAAATCAGTGTTCAGTTTACCCCTGGGCTGTAACTCTGATAAGACAGGGCTGTGATGGAGGAGAAACAGCTAGCATCAGGCTTCCCAACTGTTCTTGCCCACATTCTTTTGCAAGATGTTCTCCTCTCAGCTCTTTACAGCCTACATGACATTTCTGTTCTTCCTCCATCCTATTGCCTTACCAAATCCTTCCCATCCTACTTCACAGGCACCAGCACAAGCACAGGCATGCCATCCCTGCTGTCACCCCTTGGGGATGCCTGGCCCATGGAGATCCCTGCCCTGATCCTACAAGAGGTGATCCAGCCTTTGACAGAAATCTGGAACACATCTGGAGCAGCAGAAAAGCCCAGGCTAGAAGCATGAGGATGACAGAACTATCAGTACTGATATTCTGCACTTTCGGACATTGAAAGCGCAAAATACTTCTGACATCCCAAATCCAGGTTGCAGTGCAACAGGTCTCTGCTTGCTGGGGACACGGTGTGCCTGGCTCCCCAGAGACACAGTCCTCTTTTAAAGTTAAAAGAATCTGGTAGTCAGGGCTAAATTAAAGAGGCCCTTGGCTCCATCAGTCCAGTGCCAAAGTAGCCCTTTCCTTAAGTGACTTCATGGTGAGAGCTAAGAAAGGCCCTCCTGGGACAGGGCTGCAGCCCTTTCCCCTCTTTGCCATTGCTCAGGACATTCCTATGAACTGTTTCTGTCCTTGTCCCACCTGATCCCCTGGACCATCATTCTGGAGGTAGACAGTGCATTCCCTTCACTCACCTTTAACCAGCCCTAATGTTCAGTTCTTGTCTGGAACAACCATAGTGCATGCTGTTACCAGCACTGGAAGGCTCCACAGAGTGCAATTTCTTATGGCAGCTATCCCTGAATGCAGTAATGGTTCTCATACTGATGTGATTGGAGAATCATCAGAGTGAAGAGCTGATGGAGAAGTGACAGCCAGGAACATCACAATGGGGAGCAGGAGGGGCCAGCACGGGTGCTGATGGGAGATCACTGCTGACAGCCTGCTCCTCCAAATACTGAAAACACGCTTAGAGCTCCCATCACCAAATCCAACCACTCTCCAGCTTCCTTACTCACTTGTACAGCTGCAGGGTGTGGCGATTTCCATGACGGAATATCTGATACTTGGGTAAGCCACAATAGCGGTCCATCTCTTCATCATCCTTATACCACGTCACCTCCGGCTGTGGGTACCCTGGGGAGGAGATGGATGGAACACCAGTCAGGGTGTGAAACATTGCACCCAGTAGCCCAGCAAGCCTGCTTCCGTGGGGACAAGGTATCAACAACAACACTAAATGCTCCATCGGAACAGGATACGTGTTATTCTAGCCTCAAGTGCATACTTTAAATCACAAAGCAGAAAAAGCATTGTGAGTGGAAACCTGATGGGCTTATCCAAGTGTTTTATCACTCCTAGGAATAGGTCTATTTTTGAGAAAAAAATCCCAGCACTTCATTCCTGAACAGAGGGGAGCAGATCACATGGTCGTCTCTTGTAACCCTGGCTGGGAGGAAAAGGCGAGCACACTGTCACTCTTGTATGAAGAGGCCTGTTTTGATGAGACTAAGGCTAAGGTCAGAAAACAGACATTCATCTCTCCATGGAGCTCACAGCATTTTGCTAAGTGTCACAGCCTGTAAGCTGATCCAAAAGTTTCCATTGAACAGAAGCAACCTTGATTGCATCACAGCCAGCTTGGTGTCCTACAAATGTCACTTGACAGCAGATGTCACCTGCCTTTTGAGGAGAATGACATCATGCGGTGTGTGACTGGCTGGCTAGCAGACTGGGCATGCAGCCATGGTCCCTTCTATCAACAGCAGTGGTGGATCAGCATGAGTGCCCCACATGGGCCAGTGCTAGCCACAGCTCTTACCTCCCACTGGCAGCAGCTCTAGCTCAGAGTAGAAGCAGTTTTCAAGGGAAAACTCTTGAACCAGTGGCCAGCACTGGTTCCAATACTTTACACAGGTTTCCCAGCCCAGCCAAGCTGGCCTTAAGGGCATGGAATAAAAGTTTCAATGATCACATCATACCTCCACTTAAGTTGCTGCACTCAACAGTTGTTCAAAGCCCCAAGGTAGATATCTGAAACTTATCTCCTGAAAACGCCTCTGCTGGCTTTCCGTGCTGCCTAAGAGAAGGAGTCCAGCACGCTGCTCACCTCCACTAGTCCCCAAGGGTGTCCCCACCAGCCCCTGATAACCCCAAAATGCAGCGGGGCATCAGCTCTCATAGATAACCCTGGCATGGAGCCAGCAAGGGCTCTCCAGGAATACACAATGCATCTAGACTTGATGAGAGAGAAGGCAGGGAGAGAGCAATACCTACCTATCCTGGATACTTCCCAGCTGAAAACCCACAGGTTTCAGTGCTGACGAGGAGCCTTTTCATCTCCAGGGTGAGGAACCTGCACCAGCCAGAGATGACGTCAGCCCGTAGCAATGCCTGAGCCCAGCTTACACCTGCTCCCATGAAGGTCCCATAGCAGAAGCAAGAGACCAGGAGCAAAGACTCATGAACAGGAATCCACCCTGGGTTTGGCAGATTCAGAATCTCCTCCTCATGTATTGCTTAGCTCCCTGTGCCCCTGTCTTCTCTTCTGATACATTCCCTGTACCCATCCCTTACTTGCTGGGGCTCTGCAGTGTCCTTTGGCCCCTCAAGGGACTTAGCCCACTGGAACTAAAGGATGAGATCACCAGGGATTGATGCTGCTGCTTGTATTTTCCGTAAGTACTAGCTACTGACTGTACTTGGTGGCAGGACCCTGGGCTGAATGAGCCTGTGGCAGTTTCTGTCTGCTCCAAGGATAAAGAGCAAAACAATTTTCATACACAGCTCATACTTTGCCCAGAGCAATTCTACCCTTCCCAATGGCTGTTCTGCAGGCAAGACTTGCAGGAGGCCCCTGATTTGCAATGCAGGCAGCTGGCAGGTAGATTTTCCTAATACCCTGTGAAGAGCAATCACAGCACTTCATTCTGGGAACTGAAACATATCATTTCCAAGAAGCTCTGTGATGTCCCCCCATGGCCTCTGCAGCTGATTCCCATTCCCAGCTGACATCAGCTGGAAAGAGCTGCAGTTTCTATAGCTGCACCGTGCCTCTATGAAAGACTTTTCCTCCTGTTAAGCCTGAACTCCATTTGACGTGTAGCAGTTGTGTCCTTGAAGCTACCTGCTCCCTACGAGGGCTACCACCGTACCAGCCCAGTGCAGGCAAGGAGGGACTAGCTCCTGCTGCATGCTCCAGTTTGTGGTGAAACAGAGCTACAGGCAAGTGCTGGCTGGAAACCTGCAGGAAGAGGGATGTTGAAAGGCTTCCACCTCCCTCCCACACATAAACAGTGGCCACAGCTGCCTGTTCAAACACCAGCCATCCCTCCCCAGCGGCTGCAGCTGGAGCCAAGCAGGGGATGGAGAGATGTCTATGCAGGGACAAGGTCCCCCTGGATGCTCTGTGCTCCACTCACAGGGAGCTGCTGCTGACACTGCAGGCATCCATCTTCAGGCTGCTGAGCAAATAAATTCCCCTGGTCTGGGGGTTAAGGGTGGGCAGGCATCACTCCCAGCACATCCCCCGCAACCACAACATTCACATCCAACTGCCACAACAGGGATGGCACAAGTGAGACAGCGTGGCTGAGCTGAGAGCTCCACTGGTGGGCAGTGCCACGCTGCAGGGTGCTGAATGCCCACCCTTAGCACAAGCACGCTGCAAAACAGAGTAGCCATTCATAAATCAGGCATTCACCCCTCCTGAACCTGTCCCTGCTACAGACCCTCGGCAACTGGTGCTGAGGGGGATTTGAGAGCAGCCGGTCCCTGTGTCCACCAGCGGGTGCCCTGCAGCTGCAGACAGAGTGGTGCCTGCAGACAGGGCTGGTGTCCACTGCACATCATTGAGCCCAGCAGAAGCGTTTGCCAGAAGTGTGTCTTCCAGCCACTGCAGGACCCAGGGAGGTTTTTTTTCCCCACCAAGACTGCCAGGTTTAGATAAAACATTCTTTTTCCCAAAGCTGTTGAAGTCTGAGAAGCCTTCAAAGCTTTGGTGACCTCATTCAAAACAGCTCTTGCAATAACTATCCAAAATCTCCTACAAAAAAACTGTTTAAAGCAACTTCAGTGTTTATTTTGCTTTAGTTTTGGGGGGCAGGGGTGGGGAGGAGTTAGTTTTCTGAAACTTGGGAAGGTGGAAAGAGTTTAGAACACTTACACATAATCTCCATGGGTTCCTGTTTCTGCTCTACACAAGCTATGTGGAGAGGGGGTGCTTCAGGCAATTTTGGGAGGAAAAGTCATGGTAAGATGTCATCCTTTCTGGCTTTATGGATTTGAACCTCCCCATCACCTGAAGATAAGGAGGTTTCCAGTAATGCTAACAGGAGGGACAGGTATGTGCTAGGAGTGGTAGTTCCCCATGCCACTAGCCTGCAAATGGTGCTCATTCTCCATCCCTCTCTTGCCCTGCTGTCCTGAACTCCGGCATCCTCATCTCCCACCAGCCTGCTCTCTGCTCTTGTACTCACTACCCCATCCCCAAATCCACCCATTCACCTCTTTTGCAGCCTCTGCATTTCTCTTCACTCTCATCCTTCGGATATTTCACTATAAGGGCCACCACAGATGCAACAAATTGAGAACTTTTAAGCTTATTAAAATCCTTATCCACTAAGCCCATAGCTTTCTACTCACATTACCCCAACTCTCTTCCCAATCCATGGGCAGAGCCCTTTCCCCTCCATAGTCCTACAATAAAACCAGACTGCTTCTGGTCACGTTGCTTTGTTAGCATCCCCTTGGGGATGTGCTACTCAACCCAGTGTAGATGCTCACGCTGACCGAGCACCTGCATAGCATGGTAAAAGTACCAGGCTGGACAGTTCTTCAGCACAGCACTGACCCATGAAGGCAGCGATGGGACCATGCTCCTGAGCTGCTGATTTAAGTAGCCAGGTCAGAGGGGTTGAACTTGCCTAAGGAAGGGGGGTGGAACTAGATGATCTTTAAGGTCCCTTCCAAACCAAACCATTCTATCATTTGATGAAATGGTGCTGGAGAGGTAGCTGTACAACAGCGGGCAATACTGGTTTCGATATACAATGGTCTTGGCCAGATCCAGTCATCATCTCTCTCAACCTGCCTCATTCCCTAACAAGCAGTCGTAGGCCCAGGCCTCTTCATCGAAGCCCCCAGATTTCATCAGCCAATATCCCTCCTTCCTGGCCAACGCTGTACAGAAATGACTGAAAAGTTGTAAAACCCCTGTAGTAGCACCTCCAATAAGGGCCATTCTCTGAAGAGAAGAAGTGGGAAGGATATGTGATGACCCTTGAGATCCTGAAGTCCAGATAGACCCATCAAGGAAAATATTTTGTGCAGAGAAGCAGGGTACACTCTGCTCTATAAGAACCTGCACAGTAAAGGGAAATGTTCTCGTTCTCCTTTTCACATCTCTCAGAGAACAAAGGATGAACTAATTTAGTCTAAAAAAGAAAACATGTCATAACTGATGCCGGATTTGACCCAAAACAATCAAATCAGACATACTAGGGACAGCAGTAGCAGGCAGAAGTAGACAAATGGAAAAAAGGAGGGTATGTGCAACCACCCAAGAGCATCAGGTCCGCTTCTCCTGACTTGTTCTTTTTCTTGCCTGCACCACCCAGTACATTTTGGAGGCTGGCTCTTCAAATACTTGCACCTTGCTGCCTTCTCAGGACAGTCCCTGGTATTGACAGATGTGGGACCACCCTGTAACTTGTATTATTGATCAAGAAGCAGGGAAAAAAAAGAAAAGTTATTGTAGGTCATGTATCCATATTTGTGGCTTGAGAGTCAAAACAGGAGCAGCTGACAGTCTGCCCTTTGCCTCCTGCTCAAATATGAACCAAAGTGTCCCTGGACTCCAGCCACAGAAGTGGAACTGAGCTGGTTCCACTCTGGTCACTGGCCAGGGAGGCAACCACCACTTCTTTTTTCCCAATAATATCTCCCAGTTGAATGTAAACATCACGGCAGGGGGAGATAACTGAACTACTGATCAGACTTCGAAGTCAGAGTTCGCTTTGCACCTCCTGCCTCTCACTCCCAAAGAGATCTTGAGCTCCTAAAATAGGCCACAGGGCCACATGCAAGAGATGACCATGTGGCATAGGTAATTCAGGCTGCTTTTAAGGACGTTTCCATGAAGATTCCTAGGTTCATAGGTTTATTAATTGAAGGCTGCTTTTAAGGACATTTCCATGAAGATTCCTAGGTTTGTAGGTTTATTAATTGAAGTGCATAAAGACATCCCCCAATCTTGTTTACCAGGTTACAAAATACTGCAATAGGCTATATGCTGAAGAGGCTTATTTGATACTTTTCTTCACTTGAGTAGAAAATGACACTACTATCAGGTTAAGTTTTCAACTTCATATAATACACCAGGTTGTGCTACACAGAATCAGCAGGTCACCCAAAACTGGCAGACAGCATCCTGCCTACCAAGAGCAACGATGCACTGCAGGAAGATCTACAGACTGGATAGGGATCAGATCTGTTTCTAGACATCGATACTTCGATTTTGGTACAAGCAGAGGAGGTTATTCTTTGGCAGCATGTCTCCTGCACAATATACAGTGAAATTTCTCTAGCTTTTACAGGAAGGATGCTGGAAAGAACATGGATATTGCATTTAAAAGGCCTCCTTCCTAGGGCTGACTGTAATACCTCTTCCTCAGGAATCTGTACATGCTGGGCATTTCCACCCAGCTAGTCTCACGGTGAACTAATGCTCAGATGCACAAATGCACTTCACCTTGACAGAGTCTACATAGAGCTGATGGTGTCATCTGGACTTTGGAAGAGATGAAGTTTGTTAAAAGGAACTGTCAACCTCAAGGTGCAGATGTTGAAGACTTAACCTAGTGAGAGGAGTCAAGACTAGACACTTTAAAAGGAGCAAGAAATCCTGAAAGGGAGAGCAATACCACTGCATGTCCTTGCAGTAAGCAGTCATGGTCTGGGTGTGCAGCACTTCTACACTTTCAGGGAAGGGGAGATGGAAGAATTTTTTGTGCTACTACTCAGGATTTCCTAATATACTTAAACATCACTCATTTTTTGACCTCTGACACTCCTGGCTTACAGAATGGTGAGTTGCATGTTACAGCACAGTACGTTAAGCTTTTGCTTTTAGAAAACTTGAATTGGGAAAGCCCTTCTAATGAATCACCAAAGGGCATGGTTTGGAGGCACCTCCCTTGCAGCCCACTTTTGCTCTAGAAGCAGGAAGTGGTCTGCTGAGGTTAACAATATAACAGTTGTACCCCTGCGAGTACAGAAAGTCAGACCTGCAAAACAAGTGAATCTGTAACAGAAGAGCTAAGAATTCAAAGCCAGCAGTTCTCAGAGGGGCTCAGTGTGCTCTTCCTGGTGCACAGCTTATACAGCATGTTTTTAATGGCAAACTAGATTTCCTAAATCTTGGGAAAGTCTTGGTCCTTGTGGCTAAGAGGCTAACTGGAGACATCCTCCTCCTTCCAAAACTTACAGACTTGTTTAATGTCTCTCACCAAGTAACCCATTGAAAGAACTGACATGAGCAACATCAGGAAGGATCACAGACTCATAACCCTACACAGTTCGTACAGACTATCAAAAAAAAAAAAAAAAAGAGTTTAGAGTCTCTATAAAAGACAAAAGCTCATCTGCAAAGGAGCTGCTTGCCTTTACACCAATGCCTGCCATGTCACATCACCATAATGCCTTAGTACCAGCCCTCTTTTTCAGTCTCCCCCTCCTTCTGTTACTGGCCTAACCCCTTCTTGCCCAAGGTGAGATTTTAGCTTATTGGGCAGAAACCAGCTTTTATTTCAGCTATTGACAGATGCACAAGTTTACCACTGATGCAAACGCACTCTAACCACTTACAGCCAGCGAAGAGAGCCAGAGTTGGCTCCAGTATGAGAGCCTTAGTCTTCAAAATTGCATATTCCTGAGTTACGGAGTCCAGGATTAGAGAAGCAGCAGAGATTAGGACAATAAAATGTAGCTGGCCCAAGCAGTAACCAGCATATTCCATCTTCTGGTCTGTAATTTGCCTTGTTTGAGATGTTAGGATACACCTTTGCCTCTTTACAATCTCAGATGATTTTCCCCCTCCCCCTTAAATTAAAGCTGAAATCATCATGCAATTGCTGAATCTTTACTTGCATTCTGGCAACAGTGAACTTTTTAATGTGTTGCCTTGTTATCACTTGCTTTAGAGTTTAACTAGTGTAAGTCCAGCAAATGAGGCAGGACCAGGTTATTCACAGGAGACACTGTTACCTGTCACTATGCATGTGAATTTAGCATCAGAGTCCTCGGACACAGAACGGGATTTGATAGTGGTTTCAAATAGTGGCTGGGTTTCCTCCGTCAGCTGAGAAATGATTGCGCAGAAGGTGCTCCTGGAAGATTCAAGAAGCATGTCTTAGACATCAAAGTACTAGAAAAATCACACGGTCCAGTTTCTAACTCATCTTAGAAGCCTAAGTTCTTGTTATGAATGAATTCCTTCCCTCCCATCATACCTACACCAGGTTGTTCACAAGTCCAGTCCAGTGTCAGGGTAATTGACCTTTATTTCTCCCCTAAGCTGACTGTTAATTTAAAGTGTCTCTTTGTTTTCACTCTTATGGCTATCGGGGTAATGAATGTCAAGAACCATTTGTCTCTATTGCATCTGAACATTTCCTGAATCAGGCAGCAGGCCCAAAGCAGGACCCTAACAAAGTCAGCTTCACATTCCAAGTACTGCACTACCAGTGTTTCAAGTGTTGCTCTGTTCACTGGGACTTTATATGTGAAGACTTCCTATGTAATTTCAGGCCAAGTGTCAACTGAACATGTCTCCTGAACACAGCAGCCCTCTTTGAAAACTTTGAACCAAGAAAAGCTGCCTGCTTCAGGGACAGCTCACTGAAGGAGACCTTGATCCTGACTTGCAGCTTTCTGATCCCAAGAATTGTATGTGAAGCTGACATCCATTCCCTCTTTAACCTCACTTAGCTGCAGGTAGGCACTCACACTACGTACTCCATGAGTTCAGGCACTGACCTCGAAGTTCAGGCTAGGTCACCCAAATAGCCATAACTATCCAAACAATGCAAACTATGAAGCTCAGAAAAGGAACTTATATTCTCCTGTCATTTAAACACTATTCAATTTTTGCAATAAATCACCATACAGCACTGCCAACCCCGCTGGAGCATCACCAAGAGAGGCCCCAGAAGATCTGGGCTTTCTTAAAGGAAAATGGGATAATTCCAAGTTGAGTCTTCATTTGGATAGTGCTCTGGGGCTCTTGGAAGAGAAGAGCTTCTTTCATTTTCCCCTCTGGACTTAAAACACTACATGTTTACACAAGGAGAGAGGACCCCAAGGTCTCAAGTGCAAGGATCTTAGGAGAAACAGCAAATGTTGCAAGAGAACTGGTAGCTGGCAGCTCTAATTACAGCATTTTCAGCAGTGAAAGACATTCCTTTTAAACAAGTGATCAGCTTCTAGAGACATGCAAGAGATAGAACAAACCCCCAAATCATTCCTGACACAGCTCCACCATGAGCATGTGCTCACAGCACATGGTGATAGGTCCATGAGGAAGACCCCAGCCTCACAAGCAGCCCCCGGCTTGCAGGCACGATGCTGGTGCTGATGCTACTCATGCTCTACCTGCTGAGAAAGCAGACTTGTTCACGAAGGAAAAAAAAAACCACCACCTTTAGCATGAACCCTGCAAGGTCAGGTGCACTGACAGGCTCTGCAGCAGGGACTGAAGGTGCCACAGTCACAGCAACTGCCTGTTTCATCCATCTAAAAACTTACCTGGAGGCTGCAGTGCTATCATTTTCACTCTGGCTTCCTGATAGAATAGGTTTGTAAGTGACATGGGGAGATGAATTCCTCAGTAACAAACAGCTGGGATGCAGCAGGAATCTTGCCAAACTCCCAGGCACTTTGTGCTGGGCAAGGGTACAGGACAGGGACAGCTGGGGCTGTTGCAAACTTGACTCATCTACTGAACAAGGGTTATAAGCACTGTCTATATGCAAACACATGTGGGATGGGGTAAAAAAAACAGATTTCACAGCTCAGACTCTTCTGTGGAAATCAATGGTCCCCAGGAGACTGGGGTAAGCAACTCTTCACACAGCTACAGGGCCAGGAAAGGGCTGTTTAAGCCAACAGCTATTCAAACCAAAGAAACCTTTCCATGCTCCAACCCCAGGAGAAAAAAACCTCCCATTTCCAAAGAGCAAGCCAGACAATTCAGTACCAAGGCAGTTACTGGTGGGGTTTACTGGTCTGGCCCCTTCAATATAGGTCCCCAGCCCTAGGCCAGTAAATGCCTTTTAGATCCACATAAAGACACTTTCCAAGCATCAATGAACATTTCATACACCAGCAGGAGAGCAACCAGATCAGCATCTCAAAAAAAGTGATGCGCACACACACATAGTGACACTCGTGACCAAGTTTAATTCCAGTACCATGCCATCGGTATCAGCAGGCAGTGCCAGGAATAAGTCTGGTCCCTTCAGTGCAAATCCCACAGTCAGGTGAAATACAGCAAAGGCTACTGAATGTTTTAGGAAAGCAGTATGACAGAAGCTGGGGGCTCCATAGGCAGAGCAGATGAATCAGAGGAGATTTGCCCAATGTACACTTGCCAGGAAGCCCTGGAAGGTCTGTTTAATCTTTCAAAGAAATCCTTGTATTAGTCAAAGGTGGGGGAGAGGGTAGGGAGGGTTTGGAAACTGCAGCACTGTGGGGCTCTCAGCTGACTCCTTCCGGTTGCAATGAAACTAATCCAAATCAAATTGCTTTCTAAACCAGTAATTCAGAGCATTCAAGAAATCTGATACAAAGCAGCAGCCTCTCTTCCTCCAGGCCTTCCTGAAGCTGCATCTTTGTTGCAGAAAAGCCCTGGAGCCTTTGTCCTGTGGAAGAGGACACCAGCAATTCAGCAGAGGACACTGGCAATTCAGTAGCCTTTTCACATTAAAGAGGGATTTCCATACAAAAGCAGTCTGCTGGAAAAGGAGATTTAAGAAGTGTATTCCTCTTCATTATTTTCTTTTCCTTACTCTTTGGTTAGCAGTCAAACAGCTACAGGGGTGTTTTGGAGAGGCCTTTCCCTCCACAGTCACTCCTCTACCTGCTTCTGCAGCAAGTCAGTAATAGCAACTGATTTCCAAATGTGCTATTTTGCCAAAGGCAAAGTACAGCTGTATAAGTGCATTTCAGGGCAGAGTCCAAATGAATGAGGATCTTCACAACAAGGCACAGGATGGCAGGGGGAGAAGAAAAATGCTTCTTTTAAAGTATCAGGGCAGGCTCATCTAATTTTTAATGTCTCTGGATGGAAATCTCTCTTTAATATCAAGAAGTAGCTGAGCACCCATCCTTTGGCTAAGAAAGAGGAATATTTCTTGCACCTTAACACAGGAATTACAATGAACATTCACTTTGCTGTCTTCAGTTCAAGCAAGCATTAGGGATCCAATCATGCAGAATACGGCTGTTAGATCACTTCAGGGCTCTTTACTAATTAGTTGGTACCAAAGCATTACAGATTACTCATGTGCAGCCAGATTCAGTGTTGGTCAGAGCAGTTTAATGCAATGTAGTTTTACCTTCCTAAACTGGAGGGAGAGAATCTGCTGCTTGATAAGCTAAGCAAAAAACAGCATAAAAAACATTAGACGGAGAAGCACGGAAAGGAGCTGAAATAAACAAACCGTTACAGAGATGATTAATGATGAGTTGTTTTGCACAGGTCAGAGTTCCTATTAAAAGAAGGCACAACTGCCTCACTCAGGCTAACTGCCAGGATGAGCAAGCCACGTTATCAATTGAAATCAAAGGCTGTAAAAATGAAATAGTCGTTAACCGCAGAGAATAAGTGTAAAACATTTATACATAGGTTTCCAAGAAGCAGCACCTGAGCCTTCCATGCACCATCCACAGCGCTGTGCTCAAAGCAGCAACTCCACCCCAGGAGATGTTGGATTAAACGGCAGGCAGGAGTACAGACCGTTGCAAGCCCACTTCTCTGCTGGCAAAGCAGGTGGCCTGAGCTGGTCACCCTCTGCGCTTCCAAGGACAGCTCTTTGGAGAAGCTGAAAACTCTGGTCACTATACAGCGCTTCCCAGCTTGCCACCTAAATCACTAAGGTCTGGCAAAAAATTAAAATAAAATAAAAGAAGTAGACTTCACAAGAATCTACAGGTTTTGCTTTATTTGCAGGAACATTCTAACATGTTATAACATTAACCAACTTGTGGGAGGGGGTGAATGGAATCAAACACCCAAGTCCTACACAAGGGACACTCAGATGATCTACTTACCAGTGGCCACCAGCTCTCCCAAAGAAGTGTCTTCAAGGACTCATGTCCTAGCCAAAAGGCCACGTTGCCATTTTGTGGCAGCAGCCCTCTACAGGCTGTAGGAAGTAACTTCTTGGCATTGACCCACAGCAGTCAGAGGCAGTTTCTCAGTCCCTCAGGTCACCCACAGGACAATCAAAAGCCTAAAACTAACTAGGTACCAGGTAGTCAACAGCACATAAGCTCAGTGATTTAATCACACTGAGATATATCTTAGTTATGCCTATGCAACAACCTCATCATTATAGCCTCAGAAGCGACTGCAGCACAGACATCCCCTTTGGGATGTAAGATGTCAGACTTATATATTGGTATATGCAGACAGATCAAACCTTCTCAGCTTTGCAGCCTTGTGCACTAAAGACCACCACTGAACAATCAAACTTCAGTGCTTTATGATAAAGTTACAGACGGCAGTATGAAGAACCAACAAAGGTACACCTCTTCAGGTCTCCTACCCAAATGATCACATCTGGGTTCTGTGCCTGTCCCAATAGCATGGAAGTCATCAGGACTTCAAGTCTTATCCTAAAAATTACCACAGAGGGTCTCTTAAAAGTGCTCCTGGCAACCATATGGCACTTCCACCTGTGGAGACAGAACCTGAATGGGATTAATAAGTAAAATAGCAGTTCAGCTTGAAGGTCTGACACTTTACACAAATAATGGAGAAAAAAGCCCAGCATTCTGAAGAGCTCACTGACTCCTCTCCTTCAGATCAGGAGAGCAATGACAGAAGAAGTTTTAGACAGCGCTCAGGAGTAGCTTTAATCAAAGAAATATGGGTGGCACTTGCCCTTTTGGCAGTGGCTTCACCTTCTCCACTCCCAGCCGCATGACCCTGATCCCTCTCCCTTGCCAAATGCTGTTCACACGGTCAGAGGATGAACAGATCAGGTGTTATCCAGCTAGAAAAATCAAACACTAACCATAACAGGCTGAGGATCAGCCACCTAATCCATCTTGCATGAGCTGGGCTGGCCCATGGGAGAAATCAGACAGAGGACCTTTGTCTTTCCAGCTGAGCCCCACTACCTGGGGCATCCCTTTGAGTCCCATGTTCTTTCCAACAGTGCAAGGCATGCCTTTGCATTACCTTACTGAGCAGCATGTCACCTTGTCCTCATCACCCCTAGACACCATAACAGATTAGAGAGCTCAGACTGTGCCTCCAGCTGTTCTTGGCCTGCCCTGACCTCCTAGGGTCATCCCCACAACCCTCCCAGGCAGAGCAATCGCAGGTGATACTGGGCCAGCAGCATCCATGTGCTGGGTCCATGTGCTCTGGGCTGCCCCAGGCAGCTCTGTCTAGCTGGAAAGATAACTCACATGCTTCCATTATCTGAACCACCACTTTTCAACAGTAAATGAATCTATCAACATTTTGCATACCACTGCAAGAGAAAACCGTCCTTCTAGCCTCCAGAAATTCTAAGGACATGGGAATTGCCTGAGGAGGCAGTAGGGAAGATCCTAAAATGCTGCTGGAGAATGCTAGTGTAGGCAGAAGTGGTTTTAATCTTGCTTTCTTGCATAAGACAAATGGGAAGATGTTTTGGCTTGGACATAAAGAAAATCACTCAAATAGTAAGAGTCAGAATGAAGGGTGCCTGTGCCATGAACCCATTGTGCTCATAAATGTGCTCAAACAGGGAGCATCATCAGTACTTCTTTTTAATCCCCAGTGTTGAGCACACCAACCTGGGCTTTACTCACTGCACATCCTGAAACATGGTCTGAGGGTCTCTTCAGGATCCTTGATATTATCAAAAGAAAAAGGTAAAATCCATGCATTAACTAAAGTTTAACCTCAACATGCTAAGGAACCAAGTAAAATTTGCTTTCCCATCTAGAGATTTAAGCACAGCGAGAGCAAGATCAAATTCTGAATGCCAGAACAGCCCTGTCTGCAGGCAGCTGGTGTTTCCCTTCATTTTAATGACATTCACATCATACCCGCACAGAGCTGCAGCAGCATAACTACACCAGACTCCAAACCAAACCCACATGATTGAAAACATGGGGCTTCCAAGCAAGTCACGACAGACGCCCCAGCATGACTAGCCTGATGCTCTGGGATTGGGCTGTTGGTGTCCTCAGCTCCCCAGAGACTTGTTAGTGCACACAATAAAGGACTGTGCTCATGAAATACAGCATCAGCAGTGGATGTGTCTCTCCTGAGCAAGCTTGGGGGCATTCTAGCTACTGGATGAAGGCAAACACTTATCCTGAGGAACACATCTAAAATGGGTGAAACAAAGTCTAAAGGTACTGGTTTCTCTTTACTGGAGCTCAGATAGATATGCACGTCCAGCATCAGTGGGACAAAAGCCTCTTCTGGCACCCTGCATTTATGAACTGAAGCACAGCTACCCCTGAAAGTACAGGTTTGGTTATTAACCACTGTAGTACTATACAAAAGAATTATACCCCTCTACTATGTACCTTCTACCAGCCTCAGTTCTTTAAATTTTATCAGATACTTTCAAACTCTTCCGGAATTTTATCATCCTCTTGCAGGTTTTAGCTCTTCAATGACTCATAATTTTGCTCAGAAGTGAAGTCTTCCCCATTTTTCATGCACATAGAATCATAGAATAGTTAGAGGTTGGACATGCCAAATTTCAGTCTTGCTGCACTGGCGGGAGGCCGAACCACCACCACCACCCACTTTTTTTCATCCCTAAAAGTACTGCTCAGGTTGATGGCCTAGGCTGGTACATCACCCCACTGGCACTGAAAAGTTAACTGCTTGAAAAACATAGATTTTAAATCTGGCACCTTTTCTAACCCTCTCATGCAATCACTGCTTGAAATTCTCCTCTTTCAGTATTTCTTCTCCCTGACACATAGAAATCTTTCTTCTTCCAGCTCATGTTCTCATATGGAAGTTGACAAGAGCTCAGGAGAGTCTGAAATAGGCTTCACAGTGGTTCCATCCTCACACATACAAGAACAGGGACTTGTACTTGCAGTTTGAGCTGCAACAGTCATTAATATATTTCAGTGCTCTTTCACAGCACAAAAATTGAGCCACACAAGTTGTCCAGTGCAGCAAGTAAACAGCAAAACGTGTCACAACAGCAAAGCTGAGACGTACGAGTTCTGTTTTGATGGAATCAGCATTGCACAAAAGCTCCTCAGAAAAGCCCAATGAGAACTGGCAGCTCTTCCATCCTGGGAGTGGGACACAGGGATGGCCCTAGCAATCCCCTACAGATTCTCCCTCTTGCTGGCATTCTCACTGGTGACATTATTGGGCATGTTTTACACATGCAGATTTCCAAGTATAAGATTTCATATGAACTTCTCTGCCTCCAAGGTTGATACTACTTGAGACAAATACAAAGCACTCCAAATGTCTTCTCAGATGTCAATAGCAAACTGTTTTCAACATTTAAAAGGCAACAATGAAGCTTTCATGTACATGTGGTTATGCTTCTTTCCTGCCATGTGTCCTGCTTCTTGTCAAGTGCTTCATGCATACACAGAACAAGTGTGTTTGTGTTTCATATACCATGACAGTAATTATCAGCAATCCTGTGATAAAGCAGCTGTGAGTGCTATGGAGCTGTACAAGACACATTGTTATTTTACAGACTGGAAAAGCGATGTATTGAGTCTTTGCTCAGCAAGGTCACGGAACGAATCAATGTCGGAGCTGGAGAAATATGGCAGTTTTTCTGCAGGTTATTTACTTTGAGTAGAGATAAACACAGACTTGCATGTAAGAATTTAGAGCTAGATGTCATTAACAGAGAAGGTGGAAAACAATAAATTAAGTTACATGTTTCTGTATCAGCCTCTGTAACACTTCGAAGATGGCCCAGATCTGTGTGTTTTAATTGTGAATTATTGCTGCCTTTATGGTCCAAATTAAACTGGTAACTAGTTGAAAGACATCAAGGAATGAGAAAGGAAAAAAGCAAAGCAAATACTAGGCAATGAGATGCTCAGGAAAGCTGACATCTTCCTGGTAATTCATTGTGCATAGATTTTTGTAGCTGTGGGTCAGAAAAGCAGCAAGGTGAAAACACAGTTGTTCAGAACAGTTCTGCCTTTCTCTTCTTGTACCAGGTGATGCTGTAAAGTGTGAGACTGAGTTGGTATCATACAACAGTCTCATTCACCCGAGATCTTTCTCCTCTTGCTGAAACAGAGTGAGGATAGAGCAGGTCTTCATTCCGTCTCCTGGAAATGGCCTTTGCTGTGGAACAAGAGGTGCCCAGTTCAGAGGAGATCATGCTATCCCGTCCATGCAATCAGATGGGATTCCAGGCCTGGGAAATGTCTCCATTTACAAAGTTTCCAGAGAAGAACAAAGTTTACACATGTGATATATTCTGTATTTTAACACTGGCCCTGAAGGCCACTGTTTGTCCAGCTCCACATCTTGATCTTCTAGCCTAGATTATCAGCTCATCAGCCTACAGTCAGTTCTGCCTGACTTTCTAGAAGATAAGGATAGGAGGCTTTTTAATGGGGGCCAAAATGTGAAGTTTGGGATTATTATTCAATGTGCACAACTGTCAAGGAGCCCCACTCAAACCAAGCATTACTATGCAGATAATTGCACTGAGAGGAAAATGATGCCTCCGTCCTAGAGATCCTACAGATCGCAGATGAATTTACTGATGCCTTTACTTTTGGCTTTGCAGCGGGTACTGGATGTTCCCTCCTTTCAGAGTTTGGGACACTTCCATCCAACAAGATAAATGAACGGAATTTCCTCAGATGCAACAGCATCAAAAAGTTTCTTATTACGGATTTAGAACACTTGTTGACAAAATAGCCAACCAAGAGTTTGGGGGTTAGGGTCAAAGGGAACATTACTGAGGGGATCTGCTACAGGCCACCTCATCAGGACTCTGTGGGTGAAGCTCTCTATAGACAGATAGAAACAGCCTCATGCTTGCAGGCCCTTGTCCTCATGAGGGACTTCAACCACCCCAGTATCTGCTGAAGGGATGGTATGGCCTGGTACAACCAATTCAGGAGGTTCTTTGATTCTGTGGAAGACAACTTGCTCTTGCAAGTAACAGAAGAGTCGACGAGGAGAAGTGTCATGCTTGACCTCGTGCTCAGGTGAAAGCGGAGACAGGAGGCCTGGGAAGAATACAGAGACATTGTCCGGGAAGCTAGGGATCAGGTCAAGAAAGCTAAGGCCCAGTTAGAAGTGAGTCTGGCCAGGGGTGTCAGAGATAACAGGAAAGGCTTCTATAGGTATGTTGCCAAAAAAAGACAGACTAGGGATAATGTGAGCCCTCTCCAGAAGGAAACGGGAGAACTGGCTACCCTGGATTTGGAGAAGGCTGAGGTTCTCAATTACTTCTTTGCCTCATTCTTCACTGGCAAGTGTTCTGACCACATCACCCAAGTCTTGGAATCCAGATGCAGGGACTGGGAGAATGAAGACTTTAAGTCCTCTGCAGGAGCAGATCAGGTTAGAGATCATCTTAGGAACTTGAATGTGCACAAGTCCATAGAAATCCATCCGTGGGACCTGAAGTTCTTTACTGTGAGGGTGGTGAGGAACTGGCACAGGCTGCCCAAAGAAGTGGCAAATACTCCATCCCTCGCAGTGCTAAAGGCCAGGTTGGACGGAGTCTTGGGTGATATGGTCTAGTGTGAGGCGTTCCTGCCCATGGCAGTGTCACTGAAAGTTGGGAGAATAAAATTCCTTAATCCTAATGTAGCATTAAGAAGCAGGCACTTTATTGCAGCTCTGGTGCTGGGTGGAATTTCCACAAATCAAGCACACCCCATGCCGATTTCGTTTTTACATTTATACACAAAAATGACAAGGTAGAACACTCCCAGTTACAGTGATTGGTTCGTGATTTGCATACAATTATAATATTCTCTTCTGCTACTACACTTGCGCGGGGGAAGGGTCTTCACTTGGGCGAGGGTCTTCCCAATCTGTGGATGTGCTTTTTAGTATTATAATGAAGGCAGTTTACTTCAGGACATCTTAAAAGTAAGTTTTATTGCCAAGTTGGCTGGCTAGATTTCTACCTTGCCAGGTTGTCAAATAACTCATCCTATATACAATAGACCTGGGTGCTCTGGTGAGTTACTCTAGCGAGTAAGGACTAAGGCTAACATGTTACAGAGAACAAGGACTCCAAGCAACACAGCGTCAGATTTCAAGTAACACAGCAATCCATGCTAACATAAAGGCTAACTTCTTAAATCAAGATGTTTTTTTATAAATAACTGTTTCACAAACAAACACAAAATATAGAAAGATTCAGTAAAATGTAAGATAATCTGCAACAGCAGGAGATTGGAACTGGATGACCTTAAGGTACTTTCCAACCCAAATCATTCTATGATACTATGAATAGCAAGGTCCCATAGTAAGTTACAGATACCCAACTGCTGAAGAGGGAACTCCTCTGAGCTAAGAAAGCTATGCTCCTCCCATGCTCTTCAGGAAATAAGCACTCTTGAGTTTTCAGCTCACTTTATTATAGTAACATATCTTTCACCTTCATTTGATATTATGTGCAAAGCAAGAGGTACAAGATTGAAGATGTTTTCTAGCCAGAAAAGCCAGGTGGCACAGCACTCTCCTGAGCTCAACTGCCTCCACAACCAGAGACAGCATCCAAGAAAAGATCAGAGGCAATGTCACTATACTCTATAAATATCTGCAAACGATGAAGCTATGACAGTAGAAAGATACCTAAGCAAGGAGGCAATGCTGTAACCAAGCATTGAGACCAAGGAGCAGACATCAGCATTAGAAAAGAGGGGCAGATCGCTTCCAACAGAGGAGTTTGACTAGGACTCAGATGAAGTTTTTACACAACATTGCACCTCTCTGCACAAGTCATATTTCAGGCTCAGCTAGTTCGTACATTAAGGACACCTGAAGACATGGCTTGAAGTTGTGGCCCATGAATACAGCCAAGGCAGACCCTGGAGAGGACTGACAGCTTCTCCTTTCACTTTGTGAAATAATTACAGTCAAATGCTTTGAGACGTAAGAGTTTAAAAAAAAGAAACCTACCCCAAAATAAAAAAGCCCCGTCAACTGCCAGGGCAGAAGACAAGTCGCCAAGCTGCTCCTCACATTGTCTGTTATCTGGTATGTTACAAGACCAGCGAAGGAAAGGCAGGGATCTCTTGCCACTGAACTATCTGCTCACAGAGAAGATTTTTTCTAAAAAACAGTTCTAAAGGGTACAAAAAAAAAATATACTGAATATTCCATGTAATAAACGGATTATCTCTCTACAGCCATTCTCAACACCTCTATTCTTTTGGCCCCTGGAGCACCACCTCTGACAAATTCTACAAGTTAAAAACCAGAAAGACCATGTTCTGGTTTCCAAATTAGTATCCTTTAATTTACACAACACCCCTTTCCTCCTATAGGATTAGGAAGACCAAGTAAAATCATCCAGTCTACCCTCTATGTGGTTCATGAATGCAAGCACATAGATGAAACACATTCATGAGCCACATCAGAAGCAGCAATTGCTAAACTTAGTTTCTTCTCATAAAGATATTTCCATGCCTGTAAGGACCTCCATCACGACACTGTACTTGCCACTGCTTTAAGAATCAGTGAAGAGAGCAGGCAAATATTTTGTTTAAGCACACTCTACAAATACATATAAAGACAACAACAGAGAAGCCTGAAAAACAACCCCACACTGGATTTGGATCAGAATATCTATTTTTGCTTTCTAACCACCATGGCAGCCTCCTACCACAATTCTGTGTCTGCATCACTTGTCCCATATTTTTGTTAGCTCCAAACCCACCAAATTCAAATACTGTTCTGTGTTAGAGAACTGCTGAATGTTATCTGCTCTTAGGCATGTCACTCAGCTTGCTTTTCAAGTTCTCCGAGGCATGTTCTCCAGATGCTCCTGGATTTAATTAAACTCATAATTGCTTTCTGAAAATCTTCTTGCTACATCATTCCACTTGCTTGCTTTCCAGAATTGTTATGATACGTTATTTCACTACAGGACAAAAAGCCTCACTTCATTCAAGCCATTGCCCTGCATTATAGACAACAACACAGCTTCCATGCATTCTGGCTCAAGTCTTTTAGGTGCTCTCAGGGATGTGGAGGGAACGAGACTTCTAAATTCCTCCTCCCTAATTCATTAGAGAAACTGGAAGGTGTTGTGACCACATGGACAGGTCAGTTTTGCCATTTAGTGAATATTTACTCTTTGCTTCTTACAACACAAGTGGCAGCCACTGAAGTTAACAGGCAAAATGAAATTAACTTGCTATGGGCTTTGATGAACAAGTACAGAAATGGGTTGAAAAAAGGACTGGACAATGTCTGGAAATGCAATGCACTGTTGATTTAAGTGTCTTAGCACAGTGCCCCTTTGCCTGCAAAAGCATCAGGGTCCCGTGGAGCACCCACCCACAGCACTTAGCCTGACAAGCTCAAGGTGCTCAGGATCCAGAGCTTTGCACATACAGGCTGGATTTACTGTGCCTAAACCACAGTATCAACCCAGCCAGAAGTGCTACATCCCTCTGTGCCTTTCTCAGTGGCCTTAAGGAAATCCCCTTTGGGGATTTAGGGAAAAGAAAGCTCAGGGCAGACCTTAAACAATCTTCCAATAGTTAGGCATTAGCTGGCCTACAAGAAATCTGGAGAGGGACTTTTGTCAAGGGCCTGTAGGGACAGGACAAAGGGGAATGACTTTAACCTGCCAGAGGGGAGACTGAGATTATCCATTAGGCAAAAGTTCCACCCTGTGAGGGTGCTGAGGTGCTGGCATAGGGTGCCCAGAGAAGCTGTGGCTGCCTCATCCCTGGCAGTGTTCAAGGCCAGGTTGGACGGGGCTTGGAGCAACCTGC
>JANHGB010054479.1:2161-20956 GCA_026283785.1 Coracopsis vasa
TATTGTATGAGCATTGGTGGGTCACAGCCTCCATGGATAAAAATTTTAAGCCTCTAGGAGTTTTGTCATGTTCTCAACACCTTTCTGTTGAAAACCCCATCATTAGCAATCAGTGTCTGTTGGATAACTGCCAATTTAGCTGCTTTTACCCACAAGAAAATTGTAGTAGGTTTCATCATTTTCAGTACTGCCACAGCTACACTGAACTACACTCAAGCATTTGCTACGAAGCCAGGCAACACAGAAATTGCTTTGCTTGCCTGCCGAAGCCCAGGGATCCAGTGGCATCTAGCTGAGGGAATTTAGATTCCAAAGGACCAGGGAACTTTGAAATGTTTTACTTCAGGTATTTCAGTTTTGTATCTGCAAAAGAAAAGCAATACTGTTCTTTCTCTAGTAATTAATTAGAGATGTGGGACGCAGAACACTTTTGAAGTATCATTTCTGTCCTTGCTCTGTAACCATTCATTCTGTAATTTGAAAGCTTAGAGAAAAACTTTCAAAATGTGAATCTTCACTCTCAATGCTTGTGAGGCTGTGAGACCCTTTGGTGATAAGTAGCACCGTAAATCTGCCCAGGATACAAATAACTCTTGCAGACACTAAATGGAACAGGTGAATGTATGTACACAGTGCTTAAGCGTTATTCTTGTCTTACCAACACAAAGCTGCAGTCATTATGAGAAATTTATTGGCATTTGCTAACACTGTAAAATTACAAGAGATCAAGTTTTTGTGTATCCTTTGAGCCACTATACCTCCAGAGTTTTCTGTACCTATTGCACTTGGGTAGCAAATTAGCAAAAGTGTCATTACAGCCCTTGTAGCTATTTAACTTACATGTTTTCTGTCCATCCACAAATGGCCAACAATGTATTTTTACTGCTGCTACGATGGATTAAAAGAACTTAATGATTTAAAATGGAGGCAGAGTTTGTAAGGCAGAGAAAGAGTATTGTACCAAATTTTTGCTTGTAGAGGTCACAAGGAGTTCAAGACGTACCAGAAAAACTAGACCACCTACATAAAATATGCAACTGATGCTTAAGTTAACTAGTTTTGCCTAAGACTTGGGACAGATACACATACACACTGACAATAGGGGTGGCAATAAGGAAGAGCAGTTCTTTAAGCTGCCATAACAGCCATGCTCCACCATATGCTTGTGTCCAAAATTCAGGTAGAACCTCAGCATCTTGAATTGTGATAGCATCAACAGTAATGTGAAGAAATAGGGATTTAAATGTATATTTTAATACAATATTTTTTTATTTTCCCTTTTTTTTTTCTGGTATACCTTGAATGTGTCTATTATACCCAGGAGTAAATACTTAGAAGATTATGACAGCTTGTATATACTTCTTCTGTGGATATGTTAAAACCTTCCCCCCCAGATATGCAACAGTGGATCATATAACAAAAGTCAAAAAAGCAAGCAATGACTACTTTCAGTTGGTTAGCTAGAAAACCTGTAAAGCTAGTGAGTCTAGCTCCCAGGACATTGCTGGCCCGTTAAACAATACAAAGGTAAGGCATATTTGTGTGTTTTTCTTATGCTTTGTTAATCCAGAGATATGCAAGGAAAATATATTCAATTGCACTTCACCCAGATATAAGATGATGACCAGCAAAGTTTACTCAGTATTAGCAGCAATAGCTTAATACATTATGGGCCCAAATCTAATTGTCTTTAATTCACAGTGTCCAAAACTTTTTTGGAAGAAGAAAGCAAGGGCAAGAGGAGAGGGAAAGGAAAATCCGTATATTAAATGCTGGATACCTTGATATGGCTTTGCACAATCCTATAGGATCTCTGTTGTCTGTTTTCTTGAAGTGCTGCTGTCAGCACAGTCATTAGGCCTCAGGTCTCTGTTAGCACAGAACCTGTGCAATCCCACATGGTCTACAGAAAAGTCTGGATGTAAAAAAATCTGCAAGACCACTCAATTAAGTAGAGACTTACCAGAGGGAGCTGCATTGGCAAGGTCCCTGCCATCAGCAATCCCAAAGTGCTTGTAGCTGGATGACATCCTATGCTATGTCCTGGAGCTCTTCATTGAACCATTCTGCCAAAACAAGATTTCTCAACAAGGACCCAGGCTGATGCTACTGTGACGGGCTCAAGTCACCCGAAGATGATGCTGGAGTTCTAAAAGAGAAAAAAACATAGCAAATCCAATTTTGAAGCCCAATCTACACACACAGTGAGGGACCTGGATTTCTTTCAGACTGTATTCTAGAGAAGGGGGAAGACAAAAATTAGGTATTGCTTTACCTGTGGGCCAGCATGGCAACAGACAAGGGCAGTCACAGTGGGTTGATATTTCAGGACTGTGCAAAAGACATGGGTATAAGTTAGTCAATGAAAGGGAATATATGTGTAAACCAGAAGACTGTAAAAATACATCAGCAGTTAAAAATCAGTATAAAACACCAGCCGAGAGGATACTCAAGATGTACAACTACAAAAATATACCATACAGTAAGAATATGGAAAGCTGAAGTGAATGTTAGGCTTATAATTAAAGAAAAACCTCAAGCCAAAGAAAAACTAAATAGTATTCTTATGCATAGTACTTCAGAACAGTGCTGGCTGCATGAAAGGAAAAAAGCTGAAGAATCACAATACCTTATTCATTCACAAAAAAAGTAGTTATATCTAGCTAACAACTATAAAAATCCAATATGCTAATCATAGAATTATACAGTGGCTTGGTTGGAACGGACCTTAAGATCATCTAGTTCCAACCCCTCTGCCATGGCCAGGGACACCTCCCAGTAGACCAGGTCACTCAAAGCCCTGTCCAACCTGGCCTTGAACACTGCCAGGGATGGAGCATTCACAACTTCCTTGGGCATCCTGTTCCAGTTCCCTGCCACTCTCACAAAAAATATTTTCTTCCTGATACCTAACCTAAATCCTTGTTCAACATTTGTTTATATGCTGGCAGCATAGGTTTATATGCTGGCAGCATAGATTCTTGTAGTCTTTACAATAACCTGTATTTCTCAGGAAATGCTATTTAATTTCCTAGAAAAACAAATTATGAGTCAAGGTATGATGTTACTTGTAAGTATCTAGAAGGAAAAAAAGCCCACCCCAAGCTATTTATTTTTAATAAGAGTTTGTTTTGGTGCAGAAATGGAAGGATAGTTAATATTTATAGTTTAAGTGGCCATCAGAATTGCAAGTTGTCCTGAAAAATTACATTGAGCACTTGAATTGTAAACTTCATGTTACTTGTGTTCATTTCACTGTTGTATCAAAAAAGCCATATTCTTACAATAAATTCTTTCATGCTTCATACATAAACTTGCAAGGTGTTTTATCTAGATTGGCCAGTTTTAATGGGGAAAGATGAGCAAGACAAGTGTGAATGAAAAGACAGTTTTACAGTTTTGGATTCAATAAGCCTGAAGCACTGAAGTGCTCTGAAGATGATGGCAATTTCAAAAGCATAAGAGGAGCAGAAGGAAAATACTGAATACTTGTACAGTACCCCTGTGAACAGAGATGTATAGTAATAGGTGGACTTTGCTGAATATTGGGACAATAATAAGGAAAACCAGACAGCTTTGAAAGAAAAACACGTTATTTAACAGTTGGCGTTAATGTATCTTGTTTAATCAATTCCCTAAGCTTATTAGCATGAGTTACACACCATGTTACCTTTAGAGACAAAAGCTCAGGATTTAAAAAGAATGGAATTTCTAAAAGAGGCTTTTAGGGGGAGGGAAGAGGGATATTACTAAATGACCAGAAGACCCCAAGATAACAATCTTTTTAGGTAGCAATTTAAAAAAAAGAAAAAGAAATTGAAAGTACTTTTAATAGAATTCAAGCAAGACAACAGGAACTGCTGTGAAAGGGCTCAAAACTCTCGTGTGTGAAAAACAAACCATGTGCGCCACCTCCCGGGGTACAAAACACCGAGCACAGTAACCATGCTTCTCCGGGCTCTCCCAGGTAAGAACCCGACACTCTCAGGGTGGCTGACTGTCTTAAGGACAGGGACATCCCATTTATATACCTTCTTGATTTATAGCTTAGGTCACTAGACAGCAACAGTCCAAAATACTACTTGAATCCATTCCAGATGATCAGAAGCTTCATCTTCTCAAGTTGATGTTTTCTCTGCCCAATTGCTGTCCGATACTGAAATGAATCGATGAAAAGTTGAAGCAAGAACATCTCAGTTATTTGAGCATAAGCAGGAAAAATCACCTTGGAGCTAAAGTCGCCTGCCTCCTCCCCTCCCTCCAAGGTTCAGATGAGATCTAAGGCAGTTCTACATTCTTTTCAGAGCTAAAGCCGGAAGTTAGCATTGAAAATCATAAAGTACTAAGGAAGAATTTGGATGGATATAATTTATCTGCTTTGAAGTTCATCTTAACAGGATTTAAAAAGACATAGAGAATAGGTTCAAAGAATTAATCATTTATTTTATGCAGCATAAAATTTGAATTTTTACATGGTGTTTATCTGAAAATGGAAAGACCTGAAAGTACAAAGTATCAATTCTTGGAAAATTCAGTAATGGGGCTTGACAGTAAGTGGGATAGACATCCTAACATCACCCAAAGACTGAATTAAAAAGACTATACACCTTTCTTTCAAAGTTTTGATCCCATTTTCCTTTCAGTCAATGTTAAAAACATTGCCTATTAAAAAGAAAAAAAAAATCAGGTGAAGAAATACCTCTACAAGATGAAACAATTTCCTTAAAGGTGAAATCCTTTCCACACTTCCCAAATGCTATGGAATAACAGTTGATGTAGTGTTAAAGACTTAAAAGATTTCTACATCTCCATATAAAATTTTCAATTAAAAAAATGTGAACTGCCCATTTCAGATCAATCTTATTTAAACACTCAACCTTGTATAGTTTATGCATACACAGAATATTGGTTAGCGAAGCAATATTTTCCATGACACATTTCAGTAATTCATGCCTTGGTGCTGTCAAGAAATTGCCAAGTTTTCTCTTCAGTACCATTTCAACATGCTTTTCTTGAGTCCATTGTTTTCCTCACAGTATTTTCCAAAGGACAACTATGTTGCAAATACGGCCATTTAAACATTCAACTATGTAATTCCTCTCTAAAAACACAGGAATAAACATATCCTTTGCAGGTTTGACATGGCTCTGCGAAAATGTCTCTCTTCAAAGAGGGATGTGATGAGAAGGTGGTTACAAACAATGCAGTTTATTCAAGTATTCTGCCTAAGTACAATGCTCTAAAATCAGAGCAAGCTGAGTTGCTCAACTGGAAAAAGCATTAGTGTCTCAGTTGGCAAGAAGAGCCAACAGATAGTAAGGCTGCACTATAGTTGGTGGTAGGACAAAAAAATGGCAAGGCCTTCAAATAAGAGGTGTTCATCTGCTTAAGTAATGGTACTAACTCACAGCATCTTGTGGTCCTCCTCTCCACCACCATATTTCATAAGGATAGAGACAAAGAATGTACAGGACCAGTGACCAAGCGGTTAAGTATTTCCAAGTGGGAAGTGAAAGAGGTTTAGGAAAGGTAATCAAATGCACAAAGGAGTTCTTTGCACACAGACAAATTCAGGGACCACTGACATAGATGAAGTTTTGGCTCCAATTCTCCTCCTAATACTACTGCAAGTATTTTAAACCTACTTTCTAAAGCCTTACAAACTACTTTAAAACAGGTCTGTGAATGGTCACAAAGAAAAACATCTCTTTTGTCAGAAGGCTAAATTTTGGCTACAGAGGTCTTCAGGACCTTTTAGAAACTTTTTTTGGGAACCTTTTTTTTTGTGGGGTGAAGGAATGAGGGGAGTATAAGACAGAAAAATCTGAAGATTTATGGCCAGTAAATTAGAAGGACAGGAGCCATACTAAAATACATTGATTTTAAGTGATTATCATAAATTACAAAAAAAAAATGGAGATAACACTTATTGAAGGCTACTTCCTTTTAAATGCTAAAAATTACCTTCTGTGTTCTACTTTCTGGCTAGCTTAAAAGAAATGCCGCATGTGCCTTTGTAGTCTAATCTAAAATGCCCAGTATTTAAAAAACTACCCAACCACAAAGATCCAGCCAAAGCCTAGATACAGTGAAAAGAAAAACCAAAGCAAACACAAAACATTCTTATCTTACTGCATAGTCACCAATGCCAACATGTTTTAAAACAACCTGTTTTGTTGCTGACAGACTATTGCTAGGGGTGTGGCATATGCACTTTGGTGAGGGGGATATTCAGTAACTGGCCAATGATTTACTTAAAGATGATCATGCTCCTCATTCATCTCCGAGTGGATAATTCCCAGTAGCAGCAATAGGTACCTTACAGTTCACTGGCTTTCAAAATATCCAGACAAGTGAACCCTTACCAAAGAAGCCAGGTGACTGACTGATGTTACACTTACAGCACTTGTCAGCAACTGCTCTCCGCTTCTGCACTACTAAGGAGCCTCAGCCTTGATTTGGAAGAAGACTCAATTATTTAGCATCTCCACAGTTCACAACACCAGCCAGCTTCAGCTCACCACAGCCTTTCTGTCAGTTAGTGCAAGCCATAGCAGTGGCTTTTGCAGTACGGATCTATGTCGCTCAGGGGTTTGGCTGAAGCCAACAACTGTATTTCAGATATGTTACTGACAAGCCATTACCAGGACTCTGGATTACTCGCAAGCCTGACCTAATGTCTAATTAGACCCCAGAAACCAGAAAATCTGACTGGCTCAGAAGATCGCTCATATCCCATTACCAATCTGTCTTCACTTCTCTGAGCAGCAGCAAGAACATCAGCAGCGAGAAATGAACAACTTCTCAGAGAGTCGAGTTTGACAGGAACTAATGTCTTGGTAAATTTTACAGACCTTTCTTAAAATGATCAATCTGTTATGCTCTTGGTATTTTTAATGACGGATAGTTTACTTATTTATCTTTCCACAATTTCCTTTATTTTCATCTCCATATGTCATTGTACCAGTGCCCTTCATTATGCAGCTCATATCATTACTTATAAATATGAGGCTCATGTCTGAGATCAGGATATGACCAACCAACCTAGTTGTTGGAAACCCCTACAGAAATCAAGGAAACATTCAGTAGCACAATCATACTGGATTATCAGAAACTTTAAGGACCACTCTCTCTGAAAACTTGCTGTGCTATGCAACTCTCATAAACCTTTTCATATTTAAATGAAAAGCTTAGTATACAAACAGATCATCCTTCAGTCAAACACAGGCAGCCAACACACAGCAAGTAACTGGGCAGAATACCCATAGATTGACTTTAGTTGATAAAGAGTACTGTTGTTAAGCAACTGCTACATTAATAAGAAATACCAAAACTGATGGCTCTGTGATTATCACTAGTTAACCTGCACAGCATCAAAGCGGAGAACTGGAATGGTATGCTGCCTTGATATATTCCATTTAGATTGATTCAGCATGCAAATCCTAAATTCCAGCTCTTTCACCTTAAAACCAGAACAATCTCCTTTACCTAACTTCTTTTACAGAGACTGAAAAAAAAGGCTTTTCAATTTTTTTTTTCTATTTTCTTCAGCATTTAAATTGAGCCAAAAAGTCTATTGTAATATTTCTAAACCTTGTGAAGGCAGTGGGATAGAACTAACATATTTGCATACCTGAACTCAGGTTTGACTACTTGAACTCAAATCACACATCTTCAAACCCCTAACGATTGCACTGATAGCATCAGTTATCTAAAGGCTGCATCCTAAGAAACACAGTCTCTGACATTTTTATGGTACATGATATTACATTCACATTAGGAGAATGCTGGTTCTGCAAGAAATATTGATACATATATAAGGAATAGAGTGCTGCGATTTGGAGCATTCTGTCTTTAATAATAAATAGGGAATATTTTCAAGCACCATCTTTACTTAATGCTCTGATTTTTTCTTTCTTTTTCATTTTTTTTTATTTTTTTTTTTTCAGGTATGGTCTAATCTTCTTTCTGAAGTTAGTTAAGAGGAGCACAAAATACCTGCCAGCACTCTCCTTTAAATAAAAATATATCAGGTAAAGAGATCACCAGTAAGATACACTGGTAACACTGTAATCTGTCACTGTATTTCATCGTTCATAGAAAAATGCCTGAGAGCATTATTTTTCTTAATGTGCTGTAGGCTAAAAATGAACCCTCAAGGGTTTCTATTGCTCTTCTTGTTGCCAGAGCAACAAAGCAATACTCACCTAAATATCTGCCAGTGTAAGTATCAATTTACAAGCTGAGATGAAGTTTGTTCTGCTAGCAGATGTCGCTAACAGCATTTTTACTAAAAGCCAGATTTTAGTGACAAGAGATGCTATGAAAATTCAAGAATATATTACCGTTTCACTTGTGCTACTTGATTATTGGTCCTGTAATTCAAGTGTTTCTATTAAAATGTCTTGACCAATGACATTCAAAGTGAAAGGGCAAAACTGAAAGGTTTTATATAAAATCTAGCACACTGAAAAGACTTTGTTAAGCAACTCAGAAGAAAACTTGCTTGCCATTAGAAAGCATACCAGGAACCTTTCCCAGTAAATTCCTTCCTAGTATTCTTTGTGGTAAGGAGATCAGAGAGGGTGGGGAGAGGGAAGCAGCTAAGAAACGTTTTAAAGAGCATACAAGTGTTACTACTTTCTGAATTGAAAAAGGGCTCATTGTTTACCACTGTACCAATCAAAACATTCACATTGTGTTTCTGTTTGAAACAGGTGACAGAAGCATTACTTATATTAACAAACTGTAGAAGAAGGAATATGATGTTAAAATTATTTCTTATGTGTAAAACCAAACACAGGAGGAGGATATGGAACCAAATCACAGAACTGGAAACACCACTCTATTTTTTCAGAGCAAAGTATACTGCTTTAAGAAAAACTCAAGGGAATTTCTTTTTCTTATAATGTGCACTAAAAATTCTAACTATAAGACATTAAAAAAGAAACACGGAAAATAGAATACAGAGACACACCTAAGCCCTACGGTTTTTTACATTTCTTATAATTCATCATTTTTCTCCTTTTAAAAACTGAGAGGCAAAGGAGGGAGGCAAACTCAAAATTTCCTCCTAATTCCAAGAGAAATAATTTTCAGACATTGGATCACAACACCTATCATTTTACTGTATTCAGCCAAGCAATTTTAAAGTACAAGAATTAAAAAGGAAAGAAAACCACAGGCACTTCCAGTTATGAAGTGAAATACACGAGTTAGTTAATAAAAACCAACAGTGCTTTATTTTCACACACATTATGTTCACCTCTGTAAAAGCACCATTTCTGAAAAGAAGAAGTCTTTGCTTATTCCATGCAGAGTCAGATGCAGAGGCAGTGTGAATTAGAAAGCCATACTGAAGGAACTATAGGCAGAAAATTTTCTAGGCAAGGGATTGGCAGATTCAGAGCCAAGCTTCCTTTTTCTTCTCCTTGTTTCCCACACAGATATGCAAACTGCTCTGCTATTGAAATGCAAAGGAATTTTTTCCCATTTTTTTTTTTTTTTAAAATTCCTTTCCCCTGCCCCCAAACCAGATAACTAATAGTTATCACGGGACTCCTCAACCTTGTATTGTTTATCTTTCAACCTCACTATGCCTGTGTTACCTGAAAGAGATGGAGGTCCTGCAATGCTCACTGACTAGATACAGGAAAAATTGTCCTATTTGCAAAGAAAATACCATGTTCTGACCTTGGCATTAAGATTTGTGCTTGTACAGTGGAGGTCTGGTCAAATACATTCTTTCCTGCTCTCTCCCACTATTGTTTTCAGTTTTACCACATGTTTGTTTTCAGCCAGTCAATACCCCCGCTTTTCATTTGATTGACACACAGGTGAAGCTAAACTAAAGACCTCCAACTGCTGAACTGTTGAAGCTGAAAAACAAGGCAGCATTAAGACTTTCACTTCACAGTCTGTCCGTGAAGACAGATACTTTTCCATTGAATTCCTAGGTTACTGAGCTCAGCAAAAAAGGGTTGTCTTTCTTAGTTTGCTGCTTCCTTCTTGTTATACACTCACTAGATATATCAAAAGACATGGCAGAACACAGACCTTAACTTTATCATCTGTCCAATACATATGAAGACCAGCCTTTTCTAAGTATCACTCATCCTCAACTCTAAAAAACCCAACTGACCCCCAAAACCCCCACATTAGGGGGAAAACTGAAAGGCTTTTCTTTTGTGCACCGAAGTGGAAAGTCATGAAGTGTTAATTTTTATAAAATCCACTACTTCAAAGCCAAGGAGTTGCATTTGGTTGTATGGAGCATCTTGTGCTTCAAGACCAGTTGTAAGCCACAGGCTTACCAGTGGTAGTAACCTTGTAAATTAAGAGAGGTAGTCTTGTTTTACACTAAGGCTGAACAGGTTTGTTCCCCAGTTTTCACCTCCTCAAACTATTTTGTAACGACACTCAGGAAGGGCGACCCCCTCAAGTGGCAGCAGTGATCTTGAGGAAAAAAACCCACAGACCAACATTTCTTCCTGACCTCATTTGCTTTTCTCTGCTGCTTAAGTCTGGCCTTTCTCCCTCCCCTGCACCATAAGCACAGTTTCAAAATGAACTGATGTAAACATAAAGCAGTATTAATTTAATGCAATTAATAAGAAAGATTATTAAGTTTTTTCTCTTTTTCTACAGTCAGGGCTTGATTAGTTAAAAAATACTGACAGCTCTTTTTTTGTGAGAGGGATGGACAGTGGAAGAACAGCATGGTGTGGGCTTTTTCACTCTCCTTTCCTTTTTTTCTTTTTTAAAAAAAAGAAGGTACTATTGAGGGCACTAAGGCTCATTTCACTGCAGTAGCAAATCTAGTACCGTAGCACTTAAGCGGTGGTTAACAGTGCTTTGGTTCAGAATCAGTGTTAGAAAATAAAGTTTAAAAAGTTATAATGCAGGATATTTGGCTGGATTTCAACAGCAATTTGCAATGAACGTAGAAAGGACTGAGGCATTGGCTTCTTCCCCTTGGCAAAGTACTTTGTTTTTCATTCTGTTTAAGTCCCAGATTTGATGATCAAGTTCTCATTTCCATCTATGACGCACTAAGGAGGATTCGTCATTGACCACGTCATTGTCAGTGTAGCGATGCTGGCACCGTGGTGGAATAAGCAGCAGGATGATCAGTATAAGGAGGATAATTCCACACAGGCTCATCAGAGCATAGGAAGCAATCCACAACACTGGTTCATGGAAAGAAACGCTTGAAACACAGTTGCTTGCAACATCTGCTGTTGTGAAAGGGCCTTCAATCTCAGATACTGGCGAGCCATCAACTTCTGAGAAATTACAAAAAGGAAAACATGAAGTCTACAGACAACATTTAAAAGCAAATAACAAGAGATCTAGCCTAAATACCTATGTATCTCTCTCCCTCCATTATCATACATCTCATGTTTTCTTATATTTCTCATTGCAATAAAAATGCTAGTAGCCCACGTTTATAAAATGGGAATCTGAAGCATAAGAAGACCATGACACTCCCACATCTATCCAGACTGTCAATGAGAGAACAGACAGTTAAATCAGACCTCTTGCAGACGAAGTTAAAGCCCAAGCCACTGAATCACCTTTTGTCCCTGGACTAACCTTTCAGAAATGTCAATTTAACAAAGCTCAAAAATCCTACAACATCTACACTGAAGTAGGTCAGGTCCTGAGCAGTTTAACTTTATTTCCAGCATTCAAAACAACAGCAAGAGTACCTCACATGATTCTTACATCTGTGTTTGCTATCTACCAGGGTCTTTGGGAGCAGCATGCAGGTTCATTAGCTTCACAGATACCTTAAAGGACTGTATCCCAAACACAAGGTGCAGGGTGGAAAGCAGCACAGATATTCTTGTGAGTGGAGGTGAAAATTCAGAAGTAAAAGAAAGTGAGGCAGAAGAGCTGGGTGAAGGCTGTCCAGAAAAGGGGAACAGTGGAGAAAAAGGCCAGTGTCAGGACTGAGGAGCTGGGACATGAAGGAGCAGTGCTGTTGGGCAGGGAGGGAGAAGCTAACAAAGCAGCTCGAAAAATGGAGATGACAAAGGTAAGGCAAAAAGCATGAAGGGGTGCCTTGGCAGCTCCATTCTTGAACAGCCATCCATCTTGGTAACATCAGAGACCGTGTGACTTGTTTCCTTGCCGTCACAATCCCCTACTTGTTAAACCAGTATTTGCTAAAAAGAGTTATGCTGCTCATGGTTGTCACAGTAACCGTGGCAAGCGCAGCAAAGTTCACCTGAGTTGTGGACAGGGCTACCCATATTGTAAAGGCAGAGCAAGTGAGTTGCCCAGGGCAACAAAAAATTAGAGTATTTCATATCTGCAGGTGTGTGGCCAGGGAAGGATGGATACCTTTTAGCTTGCTTGGGGCAACTAGGAATCTGCAGTTAGTACTGTCTGTGTATTTTAACCAGCCTTCCAAACAGCTGTAATTCACTTCTCTGGTCAGATACTTCAAGACACATTTGCGTATTTCTTATAAAGGCCTCAGTTTTAACCTTCCTGCTTCATTTCTTGTTTGTTTTATACACAGACAAATTCTAGGTGATCCTGACTGCTGAAAACAGTGTTTCTTATTCACACATATCTTAGACATGACTCCTGAAAGCCTGTTTAAAGAGTTTAGTATAAAATACCCTTTGGTAGGGAGAGGGAAACCTGCGTTTTGGAAAAGCAGGAAGGTGGTCTTTAAGATTTTTTGTGGAGAAACAAATGCAGAATAGGTGGGCTGCTCTATCTGCAATTTACTGGGAGAGATTTTAGCTGGTATTCAGTCTCTGGCCTCCTAACACCTTATATTACTTTAAGCTTTAAGTTTTATTAAAATTAAGAGACCTAATTCAAGTTAACTGCAGGCTGCTGTTGAAAGAGACAGTCCTGCTTGCCCTCAGTTTTGTCCCTCAGTGCCTCTTTTGTGTTGGTGCTAGTAACTGGTTGGCTGCAAGGACAGCCAGGCAGCTCACTGATTTGATAGAAAACCAACCTTTCATAACAAACAAAATGCCCAAACGAGGAATTTTCTGTAGAATCACTCAACTAAACCAACCCCTTCTCCAGCTGCAACCGTGGGAAGACTCCGTTAGCAGCAATAAGCTGCTGGAGTGGAGAGGGTGAAAGCTGAGGCTGCATGCACAAGCACCATAACACTGGTGAATACCAAACATGTAGTATTTCAGCTCATCAGATGGCAATAAACTGGCCCATGTACCTTATATTGTCAGCATATCTTTGCCAAGACATGACTGTTACACAGATATGGTAAGAGAGCTGCATAGTAGTAGACAGATTTGTGAAAGACTACCTAGGAGGTCTGTGGCAGAAATCAGTTTTGTTCAGAGTCCCGCTACTGCAATTTGTCTACCACGTAATTGTTTTTTCTGGACATCTCAACCCCTTGCACTATTTAATCTGTCTTTATGAAGTCCTGCAGCAAAACCAAACTAAACAACATATAATACTAATGTGAAATGCAAGGTATAAGCATTACTACCTAGGAATTTAGTGTTTTGAAGAAGTGAAAAAAGCAGCATAATTTTCTATGTTGGAGACCGCTTTGAAAATATACAGTCCCTAATTACTCATTATTTGGCTTGAGTACAACAATTACTCCTATTAAAAAAGGCAATACAAAGCTGTTGCCATAGTGGCCAACATTTTAAATTACATTTTGAGAATACTTGATAACAGCATAGCCTCTGCTTTCTTCCCTCTAAAACCAAAAGTTCTCCCTCACTGTCTTCCACCCCCAGTGAAAGTGAGAGGAAATCAAAAGAGAGGAAATTTGCCTCAATTGTTCAAACAAGTCCTTAACATAAACTAATAGTCACACACCCGTAGCTTATTTACACATTACATGAATTAGGGTATTTTGGCATATTTTTTTAGAATATCTGGTAGCTACCTACAATAAATTCTTGATGTCAAATAAATAAGATTTTCATTATTGATGATTACAGGACAAAAATCTCACCTCTGGAAAATGCTGGTTTATGACATTTGTGTAGAATTTGAACACACTCACTCACCATCTTGGGTGGTTTGGAAAGGAAGCAAGCCTGAAGTTAGATCAAATTTATCATAAAATTGTAAATTGTGGCTTGGAAGTGGCCCCTGAAAGTCACCTAGTCCAGCCTCTTACTCCAATCGGAACTGTCACCATCAATAGATCACTTGCAGCTTTATCCAGCCAGGTCTGGCAAAACCCTGAGGACAGAGACGCACTGATCCCCCTGGGCACCTGTTTCAGTGCTGTGCCACCCTCCTGGTGAAGAAGAAATTCCTCATGTTCAACTTGAGCCTTCCTGAATGTAACTGGTGGGTGTTGCCCTTTGTTATGTAGTTTTACTTGCACTCAATCTTGGCTTGCATTCAATTCAGGGCCCACTATAACACCTACCTGTTCTTCCGCAAGGCTGCTATTCAGCCAGTCCCTTCCCAGACTGTACCCATGAATGCTGGTTTTCTGCTTGAGGTGCAGAACCTTTGCACTTCTGTTCTCTGAAACTTGAGCTTTCCCCTGCCCAGTCCTCCAGGTTACCAAGGTCTTTCTGGACCGAAGCTCTGCTATTCATCATGCCATCCATTCTCCCAAGTTCAGTGCTTACAAATTTGGGTGCATTCTGTCTCATCCCAGTTTAATGTAGAAGTCATTTAAGATTAGAGTGCTTGGTGCACTTCTTTCCTAAAAACCATCTAAGTGCTGCTCTTAGGATCTTCTCACTTACTACAAAAATACTAGATAGGTCTAATTGTGCTTGATGCTGAGGTACCATTAGGTTGCTTCAGTAATACTACCTAGTTGATCTGAACATACTGTCTCAAGAAGGAACCTGATCCAAACCTTTTCTAGTCATCCTGTAAATAGTAAGTTATCCCTGAAATTATCAACAGGCAGCTTGAAACAATCTGAAATTAGTAATGGGCAGAATTAAGTCTTAAAGTGCTTCTCATATTGAGGAAAAAGCAAATTTCTTTTCCTGCTACAATGGAATAGCTTCCTGCAGCCATCTATCTAACTCTCCTAACTCTTGGTACGTCCTGGAGAATGAAACCGGTGCAAGTATTGCAGAATAAACCAGTTTTCATGTATAGTCAAGTCTCAACAGAAAGTTCAATGACGTTAGAGCCTTTAGTCCTGTTCCCCTCATTTTTATATTCATCATATTCCTGTGTAACATCTTATAAAAACATGGGTTGAAATTTAGTGTTAACACTCTATTGTAAACAAGAAAGCATAGGTCATTGCAAAGCCACACCAAATGGTCTTTTATATCTAAATATTTCTGAAAATTTATGCCACCAGTGTTTCAATTTATGTTCACAAACAGACTAAAAAGCTCCAAATAAATTACATTAATATAGTTGCTATAAAGGACATAGCTGGCCTCCACAGGAAGCCAGTTAGGCAGCTTAATCCCTCACACTGCAGTGACTGCTAGCCACTTACAGTTGTGGTTTTCTGATGAAAGCAGTGTTAAATATGGAAATCACAAGCTGTGTTGGAATGAATTCAGATCAACTGGAACATCCAGCAAAATGTCATCTGCCCCGTGAGTGGAGTCTGACAAATCAGTGTATCTTGTCTCAGTCAGTGGCTTGGGTCATCTGATTTCTCAAGAAGCTACGTTCCCATGATGCTAGATTAGACATATACATGAAACAGGGACAAAGAAACAAGGAGGAAATGCCTTCTAGCACCAGCTGGATATTATTATGTGTCCAAGCTCATGCAAATTCAGATTTAATTTCTACTCAGCAAGCTCAGCTGTTCCTCTTTAGACAAGGCTGGCAGAGCTACTTGGAATGGCCAAACTCTATACTTTTATGTAGCAATATAAATATTAAGGTGTTATTATGGTTCACCAATTCTTTCTCTTCACAAAGCTGTGCCGTCAAAGTGCTCTTACAAGTATCAGCTGGCTTGTGTCTCCTGCTGACTACATGTTGGTCAGTATGTTCTGTCAAAATGCCCCCTCCCCCCTCCATTAATAGTTGCAGTGTGACAGGGACAAGAGGCAGCTCTATGCTTGCTGAAATTGCAGTTAGAAAGCGTAAGGAAAAATGAAAGGCGGGAAAACCTGGTTTGTAGTATTTGTCTAGTTACACTTTCCTTCCAGACACATTCAAAACGTGTCTTTCATCACTGCATGGTACCTCATAGAGGCCCACATCAATATCCAGACTTTCTTTCATAGTAAGCTCAAAGATGACAATTTTCAGCCCTTTAACAATAGAGAGATTAAAAAAAAAAGGCTTTTAAAATGCCCCGGAGCTACAATTCAGCTACCTAGTGTCTCACCTCTTTTTCCCCTCAATTACCAGGTTGCATTAAGCATTCAACTACTTATTGCCCTTACCCTCTCTAACATAAATACTGGGGATTAAACAAGCACTGTCAGCAGTAGTCCTTTTCTCATTAAAATCTCAGATGATACAAAGTTTTCCAGGGCATACACCATTTCTGTCTAGGACAGAAACTTGCATATGGGTTCATGTCCCTTCCCTCCTCTCCCACTTGCAGGTTCCTGTGGTGACAAAGCAATGTCTCAACAACAGGGGAGGAAACCTCAAAACTTCTGTTTTTAACTACACTTGATGAGATAAAAGAAATCACGAAAAGGCAAACTGACCAGCACTTTAAAATAATCCAAAACAAATGAGCTTTTTCACATTTCCTCAGCAGATAATTAAAAAATCGACTTTCTACTTACACTGAGAAAACTATTTGTTTAGAACCAACACAAACACCACAAGTGTTTATTCAAGTCTCATTTTCATCTTAGCTCTTTCTTACTGAAAGAGAGGCTGAAAAGGCACAGTTTACACTAAAACAAAAGTGCGAGTAAGGTACTTTACTATACATTCCAAAAGTTAGTTGAAGAATTAATTTATCTGCAAATTAGAACAGGAACTACACAATAATGAAGTTGCATTAAAAACAGGAACTTGCCCCATGTAACTGCTGGGGAAACTGCACACAGAGACACATGTCTCAGAAAGAAGATCTTTCAGAGGGAAGAATGCATCTAAGATACCCAGAGCTGAGGCTGGTTTACTTCATGCCAAAAGACTTGTGTGCAATACAGCTTTTTTTTTTCCTCCCCTTGAAATGTGAATAACTTGGGATTGCTCAAAAACATACCCTTCACACATCATGAGTAATCACGCTTTTCCCCATCGGATAAGTGTCAAGGTTTTCTCTGAGAGACCAGGTGTTTCCTCACCCACCATGTCCTGAACTGTATTTCTCTTACCTGCACATGGACTCACTGCAAAGCCCACTCTCCTCTGGGCTCTGTCAAATATTACATAGAAGCCTTCCATGACTGTAGCACCAATAACTAGAGCATTTGTGGAGGAAGAGATGCCAAATCGATAGCACTGTAAAGTCTCTCCTATTCCAAGGATAGGTTGAATATAAAGCTAATAAAAAAATAAAATAAAATAAAGATGACAGAGTGCAAGAAGCAACACCACACAGTACTTAGAAGTTCAGACTTTTTGATTTTGATATTCAAGCACTCAAACTCCACTGGAAACAGAGAATGAATTGGGGCAAGCAGATTTCTGTACATAATTTAAAACTGGCCAGGGCTTACATGCAGGTAAGATGTAAAGCTGTCGGATTCTAAGCTTAAATTTGAACACAGTCGGTCACTATGTGAAGGTCAACAGCAAATTCACGAGAGCCACTTTTTATTGTATTTTCCATAAGGGAAGGATAGCTGAGAAAGAATTTGGCATATGAACTCAAATTAAAGAATAATTTTATTATTTAAAAGATTATCAGGATGGAATTGATTCAGAAAGCATTCAGTGTCAGCTTCAAGGCTCTAGAATCATAAATTCAAGTCACATTTTACCCCTTCTCTCCTCAGGGAAGATGAAAGATTGCCAAGCTACATGATCAATACAGAAAAAGCTTATCATAAGGTTTTACTATATTTCAAGTTAAAAATACACTTAATTAATAGGTTCATTCTCCCCTCTGCTCCTGACCATCCCCTGAGGTAAAAGACTGTATTAGCAATGTTAGAGGATACTAGCTTGTATTGCAGCCTATACCAGGAGCGGAAGCCAGAAAGTAAAAATAAAAGTGGCAAACTTTATTCTAAAAGTTGGGATTGAATATTAATAAAAGGTAAGCAAACCAAGTTACAGAAAATGGTGAAGATATCACATGAACGCTAGAGAAACCAGATCAATTTGCCTCCCAAAATGAGAAGATCAAAACAAAACACACACATTCTGTACTCACATTTAATATGGTTAAAGCTCATGAAAACAAAACAAGAACTTGCCTATTTTTCCTGACAATTTGAAAAAATCATTCCCAACTACATGGACTGCACTTACTGGGAAACTGTTTTCCTTTTTTATTTTAGGTTTGACAAGTATGTTATCTTCCCTATTTACAATCTGATTTTTAAGATGTCATTTTAAAAGATTTCCCTTGCATGCAATAAGACAGTTCTCTATTATGCCTAAAAAATATCTCCTGTTTTTTTAAGAGGATATGCTTTATAACAGTAAAAATAAATGAATAAATGAATAAACAATGTTGAGACCTGTGGTAGGATAGAGATCCGAAATGATCTACTGGAGTTTTCGTCCCTTAGATATATAGAGAGTTTGGGAAATAAGGACCAGGGTCTTTCAGTTCTATCCCAGCATGCAAGCTGTGAACCAGTCCAGAAACCAGAAGAGAATTCTTGTATCTATTTAAAAAAAAAAAAAAAGCATACAGATTACAGACATTTTGATAAAATTTTTGTAAATGATAAATACCACTGCTCGATA
>JANHGB010054481.1:0-24987 GCA_026283785.1 Coracopsis vasa
TCTTTCTCTATGGAACAACAAATCCTGGTGTCATACTGGGATCCTGTTACAGCAACAGCATATTTAAATATCATGTCACTAATCGTACAGAATGATCTGCAGTCTAGGTCTTGACTAATCTAGGTTTTGAGTGACTATGAATTCTGAAACTGGGTACCCTCCAGAAAGCTTTAAAACATAAGAAGGTAGTTTAAATGTACAATAGCAGACTCAGGCAACAGGACAGAAAACTAGGCCTTGGACAAAGCTATCAGATGGAAGTGTCTTCAAGTCAGGCTTCTCATAATCATGCTAAGCCTGTAATCAGCTTTGCTCATTAGAAGACTCTGTTGTGAGCACAATGATCCTGCAATCATACAAGCTTCAATACGGAACAAAAGGCAGAACTTTAGGTATTGTCCACCCTAAAGAATGCTTAATCAAGCTGTGGAGCATTCAGCTTTCAGGGTCTCACTTCAGTTTCCATCATGGTAATCACAAAACTGTCATCAGCCTCCAGCCTTCTAGAGCTTTGCTGTAGGAATGTCAAGTTAGGACTTCAATCTTGACCAAATAATTTCTGCCTCTAGCATAGCCATGAAAAGTACCTTATCATCGTTTGGCCCATTAAATCAGTTTATTATTTTACAGTAGCCATTTACTCCTAATAATAATACCTCATCGCTGATACTATTATCTGCTTCAGGAGCACAGTATGGCTTGTTTTTCAGACTTGATTGCTCAGTGTGGCTTGAAGGAAAATCTCTCCACATTTTTAATTTGATTGAACTGCTCTTTATCTTTGAGAAGATGACTGAAAATGAAATATGCTATATCTGCCAGTAGCTGCTTGTGGTATTATCCTGTACTTATGTTATCTACTTGGTTGGTTTTTTTCATTCAGATTGAAGTTTTAATTTTTATAGACTGTGATCTGAATATTAGTAGCTTAATAAATCAACAAAAAAAGTACTCACTTAAGATGACTAAGGACTGTTCAGAGAATTAAAGGAAACACAAGAATATAGCTTTCCTTACAGATGGTCTTTAAAGTAAATGAGCAGTTGAGAATGTCCCAGCTCAGAGGTGCTACAGCATAAAAATACAGTGAGCGAAAATAAGCAGGAAGGGTCATACTGTGCCCTCAGATGCACTCAGAGGACTCCCATTGACTGTAATCTGAGCCAGATGTCAAAAATCTTATCTTAACCCCAAGCAACCTTTTCAAACAACAGACCAAACTGTGGTTTCAGATACACACACAGAGCTCCCAAAAGCGTGACAGGTTTCAAGTGCTTTGTATTTCTCACTTGCTTTCCAGCAGTGCTTTTCCCCAGTAGGGACCTCTTGGTTTGCAGGCTGTTTACCACTGCTAAGAACATTATCATACCCTTACCTCCTCCCTCCACCAATCAGACACACATAAGAATGCTTTCAGTTATATTAAAATATATATATACTATACTTCTGAAATATCTGTCATGCCTTTCATAGCTATGTCAAAGCAAGCAAGTCCACGGAAAAAAAACCACCTGTCCCAGGTGTCAAATAGCACTTGAAAGTAATTGATGTGGATGAAGTTAGCTTAACCAGAGTTTATGCTTTAAATATGTATTCTTGCAATTAAATATGACTGGTTTGGACTGGGAGATTTGGACTTTTGAACAGAGCATCCTACAAATTTAATTCCACTCACACATTTTTCATCACAGAATATAACTATAAAAAAAAAAAATCTTAAGTGAAAAGATTTTCTATCTTGCATACATATTACCCTAAAATTCTTGAACACTCTACCTGAAATTTTCCAGGTTATTCAACCTGACAGTCTGTCCTATGCAAAATGATCCAGTAAAAATTGAATGCTAAGTGAATAAAAGCATTGACTATGCAGTGTGCGTCATAAGGTATGCAGCCAGTTCATGTTGGTACATACAAATTTATTTGTAAATCCAAATTTAAATTGTTATCCATATTCCTTAAGAGCTAGTACTGTCATAGTAATATCTGTGCACTTTTAACAACATGTACGTTTAGCACGGGGGTGATGCCAATCCAGAGCAGAATTAGAGACGTACCATAAAAGATACAGGGAAAGGTAACCTCTGGTCACACCATGGCACATGGCTGGAATAATCTCAGTGACTGTGGAATGGTAAAGCAAGATCTGTAGTGACAGAATAAATTCCATAAACAGAATAATTTCTGATAACCAGCAGAAGGAGTGGGTGCTAGCAATTAGTCTTTTCCAGGTGCACTGACCAGCTTATTGATGAGCTTCTCAAAAGAGTTAATAAATTTATTCGTTTTCCAAAAAAATGTTACACTCAAACCATTTATGCATGCATTTTACAGCATATGATGTGCAGCTTTTCCATCTGTCTCAGTTGCTACTGACAGTGCACATATGTCTATTTGTGCCTCATCTCATACTGAAACTATGTTTAGGAAATCGAAATCACTAAGTATGCAGGTGGCGTGCAATCCATGGTACCAGCGAACAGATGTGGGAGCTAATACTCAGGATAATGTCATGATTCATTATCTGAATATACACTGATATTGCACAGCTTTATGAATATGGTGATATTTAAAGTAACCATTTTTTTATTTAACTATAAGACAAATTAATTGTTCTATTATATAACTTTTTATGCCTAGAACAGAAATTACCCACTTCAAAACAGCATGAATTATTTAATTTCCAACTTCCCCAAAGAAATAAATTCAGATAAGCCCCCAACAATCTTATAAGTTTAGCTAACAAAACATTTTTTGTATTCTTTAACAAAGAAACAAACACAGATATGCCAAGAAATCCAGTAGTAAGGCTTTGCTCTTTAAATATATGAGAAAAGTTTCTGATACGCCATGCTTTCTATATTTTTGTTATTTAATATGGTCTCTCAAAACGTGAAGTAATGAGTCAAAAATAATAACTTATCATAGTCACAGAATATACATTTGATCAAACAAGGCAATTTGTCTGCAAGTCCTGCTGAATTATGTAGACATTTATAATGTTTAAGATGTTGTATATGTTAAAAAAAGGTTATCTTTCCCAAATCTAACATTAATAACCTACTCTTATTTTTCACTCTTACTGAGAACTGAACTGACACACCATGAATCTTTCTTAAAAGAATTTTTTAGAAGAAACCAGGACCACATCTTTCTAATCTTCTACCTGGCATTTTATAAAACTGCAGAATTATAAAAATTCATCTTATCCTTGTGCTTATACATTCAGGTAATATTTTTTTTTATTAATCCGGCTGCCAATACAGTAGTGATTCTCCCCCTTCCGCCTGAAGATGCTAATCAAATTAGCAACTCTTTGAGAAGTTTTATCATTTTCATCATTTAAAAATAAAACAAACACAAATTGTTTCCATCATCTTGATTTATACCCATAGCAGCTCACAGTAAAATTGTATTTGCTGTGTAACCATCTAACAGCTTGGGTATGCCATGTCAACAGTCAAGGAAGTTTGAGCACTGAGACAAGACATCCCGAATTCAAAGTCCCGCAGTCTGTTGAGCTCTCAGTCTAGCTTTTAAGCATTGTATTTTTCTTTTATTATTTTATTTATTTATCTATTTTTAATGACTGGGCTTGGAAGTGAGAAGCCAAAACCCAAAGGCAGGAACTGAGGTTTTTGTAGAATCCCAGAGAAAAGCCCAATGGGATGCCCAAAACCAAGCACACTAACCAGCAGGATGCATCTGAGCTCTGACTCCTCTTGGGAGCTCAGAAACTCAAGTCAGGGCCAGTTCAGGAGACCACAGTGCTTCTACAGAAACTTACACATCTCATCTCACCTAAGCATTGAGATCAGACAGTTGGGGGAACAAGCAAACTGCAATATCCATAAAAATCTTTGGTACAAGGACCCCAGCTATGACTGCAGAACAGGTCTCCTCTCACTTGCCTTCTGGCCCCATATATTTAGTACACAATGACAGGCTTCCATAGTGACAGGCTGTGTGCTACGCCCCTCTCCTCCACCCCAGCTCACACTTCAGTATATAGGCTATCTCCATGGAGACCTGCTTGAGGTTATTATACAAAAACTGAGGTAACTAGTATTGCCAGCTGCAATTTTTATTGAGTGGTCAGAGCTATTGTTTGCAGTGTCTGGTAGATAGAGGATTACATAAACAATGAAGTCAAGTTTTTGGTCATTCTACCATCATAAGCCAAGCATTGATCTCAACATGTGCTTTCCCCACCAGGGTGGCAGGCAAACAAGCGAAGTCCAAAAGGCACATCCAAGTCTAACAACCATAGCTACTTACATCAATACCAATCTCCTAACTTTATCAATCCCTTCCTGTTTGACTGAGGAGTCCAGGCTGTTTGTGAGATATGCAACAAAGTAAAATGAAGATGTAACACCCAAAAGAAACCCAGACACCCAGACATGTCTGAAGTGCCATCTCAGCACCGCCTTTATGCCACAGACTGGGGCTCACATGCATCAGTACTATTTTCCCACTACACTCAGCCCAGCCCTCTGTCTCTTGCACTCCAGCAGCTCTGGTGAAAGGGGTAAATGAAGTTCAAAACCTACCTCTCTTGGTGTGAAAAAGAAACAAAACCAAAACAACCGTACAAAAATAGATAGTAATTTTTTAGTGAAAGACAATTTTTTCTTCAATTTTTATTTTTATTCCTGCTTTTATCTTGTCTCTTCTGCAATTCTGGTACTTTGAACTACTTCAGTTTAAACTGTAGATGTCAAATTTTACTGCACAGAGAAAGAGCATATTTTCAATTCCTATAGTTTTTAACCAGATATAATCCAGAGGAACGTTAAATGCACATTCAACTCTAGTTTTAAAGATAGTAACAAAAATAGGTTGTTTATCTTTCTAGCTAAATACATTTAAACACATAAGTATTCACAGAAAGCACGATTTTACTGTAATTAACAATACAAATAGAGAAGAACAGCTCAATAGGTCTGGAATATAAAGTATATTAGACATAGTGCATGAACTGACAAAGTAAAAAGTCACTTGCTGCACTTTATTTTAGTGATAATCATAAAAGGAAGCCATTTGCATTAAAGATTGTTGTTTAAATTCAATATAATTTACAACATTGGACTATACCATCTATAGGAAGATTAAATACTCACACAACTTCAAAATATTCTCAAAGTATTTTGGAAAACTATAGCCCTAGAAAACAAAATTTAAGTTATAAAAATGATTTTCAAAGTTTCAAATGTGATGTTCAAGTGACCCCTTTTTTAAATGATAATAAATACCATTTTTTACCTGATGACATAAAAATCCTCAGGTCCTCTCTTCCTTGATAAGCTCAGTCTCCCAGTCAGACTCAAGAATGATTTTGCCCAGGTCATTATCACTTGCTCCCTTCTCCTAAGACTTTTCAATCCGCATCAACTAGTTGATATCAACACATGTGTTTTATTCGTAGTGCCTGCTACCAGCTGACACTAAACTCCAGCTGATTCTTAAAAGAAAAGAGACACCTGAAACAGTAACTAAGGTTGAATTTAACCCAACTGAATCTGGTCATTTTGAATGATTTTTTTTCAGTGTTCAATGACTTCTGGAATAGCTCTGAAGTCATAATGTAAATGTAGAAGTTGAATGGAAAAAGGCAAATTTCCATACAAAAATATGTACCAAAGTTTTTTAGCCCATATAACATCATTGCAAAAAAAAAAAATAAATAAAATAAAATAAAATTAAATCATTTTAATTTTTTTAGGTGTATTCTCATCTAATCTTTTTTTTAAATATATGACTTCCAGTAAGAAAAGAGAAAGCATTCTGAATAATTTTCCTATATTTATTTTTGCATTTTCTATATATTTTTCAGATAGGAAAAATATGTGTAGCTTTCTCTTCATTAAAGAGAAAGTTATTTTGTGAAAGGTATAATTTCAAGAAATCAAAGTTACTTTCAGTCTCCCTCAATTTCTCAGGACAGGAATAGGTAAAAACAGATAATGCTGTCCCACTCTCAAGCCAATCATATCCATAAATACAGGAATGTATCAGGATTTTTCTGAATTCACCAATTTTTAAAATATTTAGAGGCAGTGATTTTTTAAATACTGAATCATGTTCCTTTTTTCCACTCAGAAAACTTTGTCCATAGGGAAACAAACCAAAAAAAAAAGAGTTCTGATCAGGACAAAGATTTCTCAGAGGGATGTTAAAGAACCGTTACTCAGGTTTTATTCACAAAATAGAGTCTTAAGGGAACAATATTATGCTGTTTGACACTATATATTCTGCAGTTCAGATCTATATAACAGGTGTATTCATAGACTCTGGAGTCACATAGACATTAATAGTAACTCATTTCTGTTGAAAGGTCAGGGAGAACAGATTTTAAATTAAAAAAACAGAAATCTCCAATCATACCTTACGCATGCACAGAGCTTGTTTTATTTTACATACATCCAAGGGTAGAATCAGTCACTTATTAAAGAGGGTATATACAAAAAATGAAACATAATGCCTGGAAAATATGGAGAATTTCTTACAAATGTCTTTGTAGAAAACTTTTTTAATAACTATGGAAGTGGAAATCATCTCAATCCTTAACTCTTTTGGAGTATGATACATAATCTGAGTAGCCTGAGGAATTTGCCATCCTGTTTGGCTAACAATATTGACAATGGAGCAACTGTTTGAGGATGGGGCTGCACTTCCAGTAGTTCTCAATTCCTATGTTTTCACAAGACTGAAGGTATAATGAGTATGAGTTTAACAAGAGGGTGTGCACCAGCAATTCAATAATTCCATGGCAATCTAGAATAACATGCAATTATTACTTTGGAGATTAAGTTCTAATGCATAGATGACAGATTACATAGAAATTCCCTTTTTTTTTACACTAGCAGGCATCAAAGCAACAAACGAGAAGGAAGGGAAAGTTTTCAGTAAGAGATGGACAAAATAGCCTGGATGGCACATCAACTTGTGTGACAAAATATTCATGTACTTAGTTGATAAGCTCTATTGTGGGGTTAGAAAAAGTACAGTTAAATTCATGTTTGGAAGTTGCACAACTGTATTTTATGGCATTAACTGGAATCAGAAGCACAATTACTGGAATACAGGAAATTACTGGAATACAAGAAACTGAAATGGAAAACACACTGCTGACCTCAGGCTCTGTCCAGAATTAGATGTTATGATCTTCAAAACGTCTGGAAAGAAATCAGCACTGGCTTTAACATTCTTGAGGGTTGTTTTGCTCCTCCTGCATAATCCTGAACACCCTATATAAGTTAAACAAGGCAATATTTCAGCTTTACATCTTTTCTGTTCTGTCACTCTTTGCTGTCTTGATAAAAATCAGAAGCATTGGTGTGCAGAGAGAAAGAATGAAAAGAGAAATGCATATTGTATGATATAACCCCAGGAGAAATCACAATACTCATTTGGTGAGAGATTTTGGGGGTGATTTGCTATGATGTCCTAGTCTGTACTAAGTAGTTAATTATGACAAAATAACCCAAGGTTTATGCCTTGCAGCTTGAGAGACTGGAGTCATCCAGCCTGAAAAAGTAGGATTCAATTTTCTATATCTATGGTTCTCCACCTGGTAAATTGTCTGGCTTGTTCCAAATTTAAGTTTGGAGCAGCGTAGACAATCAGATATGTGGATGCAAGTGCAACCCGGAACCCTAATTTAACACAACAGCATAGACTACAATGAAGTCTGGTCTGGACTGCAGTTTCTTAACACCAAGCTCAGTCCTGTAACTACCCATGTGAATTCCTACAATGAATCTATCCATAGAGTAGCACTACAAATTGGTTTATAAGTGAAGCATTAAACCTGCTGCCACAATTTGTTAATCTAGAGATTCTGTATTATTCTCTTAGGCTTTCTATTTGTGTTGCAAATAAAGTGTTAGTACCCTTTACCCATACCTAGCTATTTAAATAGCGAGAGGAAATTTAAACAATATTCTCCTTCAGTTTCTTACTTTATGGCATTGACGCAAACTCCCAACTACGACAGGTAAAATTTGTCAGAGAATAAATTTTCTTATTGTTAGAGTAGGGAATGGATTAACATTTATAAAGCCATAAAGTACAGAAATACACAGAAATTTTTTAGTTACTTAAGCTTCTTAGGTGAGGCAACATCTGGTGTTGACAGTAAATTATAACCTGTAGGAGAGCCAAGGGTCACTACTGTGGAGCAATGCTATAATGGCTGGTGAAGAAGGCCTGAGATGAGGTTATCAGTAAATCATAAGCACAGTGAAGACTGTGTCGCTTTTCACTTATCCACTCTAAATTATTTGCTTTAGACTACTGTCAGCTCCAGGTATCTCACAGCAGATTTCTAAAGGAAATAGCTACCTATAGTTCTAATGAGTATTAGGAAACTGTGAGGGGAAATCTCTGATCCAAGACTTCCAGTGTAAGCATTGCTTTTTGGATGACCTCACAACTCAAAACTTGTTTCCCTAATTCAAGTTAATTTTAAAATATTTCATTTTCAGTACTAGTGATCAACACCTTTGACAACTCAAAGCCTGGTTTAATACACTAATAGACTAAAATGAAACCACCACGTCAGACCTATGCTGTGCCAGGCTGTGCCTCTTGTGTGAAAGACCAAAAGGGAGGTTGGACACATGACAATTTTGGTAAAATATACTCTTCCAAGAACCTTTCAAGACACTCTGTTCTCTACTGCAGTGGTTAAAGAAATGCTGTCTCAGATATCTGGGATTTCTCACAGAGAGGAATATTTGCAGGCATGACTCCCATTCCACACCAGTGATTTCTGTGATGCTACAAAAATCCTCTCAGGCTATAGTTACCCAAGTGATAATGATGGCTTGACTTCGTGAACGAAGATTTGGGAAGGGCTTTACCCACGCTTACTACAAGCGCGCTGATGACTAAAACCAGAAGGATTAACTATTTATGGAAATAATTGTTTATCTATGATTTTTAATTATTTTCTGATAAAAATTTGATAGTGCCATATGAGAGAGAAATCATTTCTTTCTACTCCCCAGTCTCCTTTTCTGTTGGTCTGCAAATTTTCTCTGCTTCTTAGGGCTATGGCCATAAAGCATATCAACGTGGGGTTTGCAGCTTTCATCTGTAAGAAATGTCTCTGCAAAGGCATGAAATCCTCCTGTTCTTGTGCCACGGAGGATCTGTCCTGTCTGGACAACTGTACACTCAACCCACACAAAGTGACAGCATCCTACAAAACCTACTCCACTAAAGGAGTAAGTAATGATTTTTCTCATCACAAGGCTATTTCCTAGTTTCAGATATCTCATTAATATTCATATTTACTTTTCCAGACTTTAATTTGATCACATTGCTCATTTCCTTCAGCTGTCTGCATCAAATTATTTGATGCTCATATCTCTCTGTTACAAATGATCTCATACACAACAATCTGGTGTGCAAAGCTATAATTTTCTTTGATTTCTCACGCTCATAATTTCAAAAACCTTCCTCTCTTGGTTTAGCAAATCTTTCAGGGCTACTCAACACGACATTTTTAACCTAATGTAAGACATTATCACATTTTAGAATAAATTAATATAGTGCTTTAAAATGTTTCTTAGACACTTCTGCTTGTTGTGTGACAGATTTGAATAAATGTTTAATATAATTATTAAATGTAATTTATGTTTGTCATGACAATATTCAAGCAAGCTTCACAAAACCCAAATTAAAACATAAACCATGTTCAGTAATAACACAGATAAGTCTTGGAGACTGATAAACAACATTACAGAAAATGTAAGATGCCACTAATAATGATGACAAAAGATCCCTTTCATTCTACCTGACTTGTTTGCCTGCTGCAAATTTCTGGTTTGTTTCTGGAAGATACAGTTCAGGGTAAAAACCAAAAGGATTACATTTAAGGTTTCCAGTTTAAGATACTACTTTTTTAATCTAGAGTTAACAAATATCAAATATTGTCTGCTCAGCACATTTTAAAATTGGAGCTGATATACTGATGCCTCTAGTTTCCTTTGTGACTGGCTCTTAATGAAAAATGAAAAGTCAGCTATTTCACAAAGCAAAGTGGTTTTACAGGTTCAGAAAGTTCTCACGAGTAAAACAGTTAACCTAGATTGCTAATGGAACTGACTACAATTCATATACAGAGGGAATGTCATATGCCATAAGTCATAATAATATTCATCCTAAATTAAGTGAAGCAGCCAGATAAGAACAAATGTCAAGTCCTTGGAGGCAGCAGGGTGTTTCTCCTTCAGTGTTTGTAATAGGGTTTCCTCACAAAATGGCTCCTTTTGCAACAATAATGTGCTACAGAGGTGCCATGTGTGAAAATAAAAACCAGTGCAGTCATGTTTCACATATGCTATATTTATCCACTACGTGCATGTATATATATAACATATACTTTGTCAAATCACACTAGAATAACACTAAAGCAGCTATATACAATTATTTTTTTAAGTGTTTGTATAATTGGACTTGTAAAGCATTGTATTTCATTATGACCACAGATCCCTGGTCCAGAAGTATGTGTCCCACAGATCAAAATAGGACTATTTGCCTTCATATCTCTGTGGCAACACATGTATCTCATTTTTCCTTTTCTAAAAACATTCTCAGTACTGGCAAATCTGTTGCCTTTCTGGAGTTCCTACGTTGGAGCAAATGGCCATCCCATTTCTCCATTATCTGGCATTTCAATCCTGCTACAGAAAACATGGACTGCAACACTCCCATCTCTCTCCAAAATATCCTTCCCTGAACTTACTCCTGAGTCAAGGCATGTGTACTCAGGTTTTAAAAATACATCTACTCTACTGTATTCTTAGTTATTTTGCTAAAACACAATTCAATAAATCAAACCTAATTCATATCTGACATTTGAGAAATAACTTTGCTGCAATTTTCTGTATGGCAGAATATTGATTAATTTTTTTTTCCCTAAGGCCCTTTGAAAGTGTCTGCAGAAGCGTTCTGTTAACCTATCTGATACTGTTTGCTGATAAGCAATAGTCAGGGTGTGCTTTACTGAATTTATCCTTAGGAGTATTTGAAAATCTTCGGGAGCAGACTGAAGACCTTTATCTGCATCACAGTTGAATTCCAGCTGGCAACTAAGCACCACGTAGCTGCTCGCTCACTCTCTCCCTGTGGGATGGGAGAGAGAATCAGAAGAGTAGAAGAGAACTCATGTATTAACATGAAGACAGTGTGCAAAAAAGCACACACACAAAAAACAAAAGCTGCGCACACAAGCAAAGCAAAGCAAGGAATTCATTCGTCACTTCCCATGGGCAGGCAGGTGTTCAGCCGTCTCCACGGAAGCAGAGCACCACCATGTATAACAGTTACTTGGAAAAACAAACACCATCACTCTGAACATCCTACTCCTTCTTTCTTCTCTCAGTTTTATATGCTAAGCATGATGCCATATGGTACGGAATATCCCTTGGGTCAGGTGAGGTCAGCTGTCCTAGCTGTGTCCCCTCCCAAGAAGGCTTTGACTCTGTGTAAGCCCTGCTCAGCAATAACAAAAACATCCCCGTAGTAACAACACTGTTTTCAGCACAAATCAAAACATAGCCCCATACCAGCTACTGTGAAGGAAATTAACTCTATCCCAGCCATAACTAGCACAATCTGAAATGTCTTCAGGTACCCCATAAGCAGCAAAAACTATGTCTCAGCTCACCTCAGCAGTTGAAGTACTAAACTTGTGGATTGTGTTTGGACACCCCAAACCCAGTTTTGGGTAGTTGCTTACACTTTTCAGGTTACCTTTCAGTTACAGGTGAGAATGAACCAGGCTCTAACCCAGCTGGTGGCTCCTAAAGAATTCATTCAAGTATGGTCAGGACACCTCTGTAAATACAGCCAATTCACTGTGGTCAGTATTGTGAAATAAAAAAAAAAATTAAAAAAATCTAGGATTTTATTATTTCCTTTCAAAGTGCAAAATATTCCCTCTAATTCAACCAGCATTTTAACATGCATATCTCCCTTATGTTAAAGTTCATGTAACCATAGGAAAGAATCTCCTTTGCTACTTAATATGATGATGAGAAGAAAGTATAATGTGCTGGTTTAAGAGACTCTTTAAATATAAGGTACAATCTGTTTATCTGTCATGTCTTTCTCAGGTGGAGAAAGGTTCCCTTAAAGTGAAATAAGTGGCCTAATCTCCATTTTTAAAGTAGTATCTTTTTCTCAGTGTTATTATATTCAACAGACCCTCTTGTTATCATTTTTAGACTGAAGCTTACTAAAGATGATATAAACACAAAATCGTAAAACAAAAGGAAATGTTTAGCTTTCATTATTTATTTACTTATTATCATTTCTTACAGATACAGTCTTTCTTCTTACATACTGAAAGTTAAAGGAAATCTCTTTTTAATGTGTAGGGTGGGCTATTTTTTCCAGTCAAATAGTGCAGCTTGTTCATTAGTTGACCAGCTCCCTCCTCTCAAGCTCTTTTGTACCATTAAGCAAAATATTTCCTCAGTTTTTCCATAGAAACTAATTCAAGAAGGAAAGGAGCTCTTGGGAATTGTTAAAGATGGCTAGGAAGTCTCATTTTCCTCTCAGCTCTTTTTAAATAAGATCAATCTTTCATGTATAAGGTTTTTGCTAAATCTTCGTAGTGCAATTCACCCAGTGTCTGTAAAAGTTTCTTTTCATAACATAAATGTCACTTTTCCCACTAGAATTCAGGCAAACACTTTTCCTTACTACTGTCTCTGAAAACATATGTATAAAAATGCTACTGCACATCCAGAGCTTGTTTCATATTCTTACCACTTTCTTTAAATTGAAAATGTGTCTTTTCTGCTATTGCCATTTTTATTGTTTCTTAATAACAAGTAGTCTTTCACCACTTCTTCACTTTCCTAAGCAATTTGGCATTGCATGTCCTTGTAACCAAGTTTCTTCACGTTTTCTAACTTACAAAAACCAGTCTTACACTTTTTCAAGTTACTTTAGTTGCTACTAAAAAGTCATCAACTTGTCTAAGCCTAAATTTAGTCACAGAATACATTATAATGATGAAGGGGTAAGGAGAGCACAAGATGACAGTACACTTCAGGATTACCCTTTCATTCCTCTGGTTGTCCTCTCTCTTCTGCTTTGTCTTGGAAAACCCACCTCTCCTCTGCCAGGGCAGCACACAGTTTAGAGCTTTACACCTACATCCAGGAATCATCATTCCCAGTGGCTGTGGGAAATTACACTCCTAAATGTCCCAGGAGCTTGATGGAGGTGGACTGTCCAGTCTTTTGGTTTTCTGTTGGTGTGAAGCAGCTGGAATTTATTCCATTGAAAGCTATTTGTTGGGGTTTTGGCACACTGTACATAGTTTTTGCCTAAGCCTGCCCATCAATCTAAAATGTCAGACTTGCTCACTGAAACAGAATGATTTTATACTGTATGATCAGTGAAGCAGGATTCACCCCATTAGATGTACTCCTTTAAGTAACATAAACTGGCTAGACAGACAAATCTGGACCATATGTTGTTGCATCCTTGAGTGTGCTCTGCTAAATCCACTTTGGAAAGCCTGTTCTACCTGAAACACCAGGTTCCGAGTTCTGCGGGGCCAAGTCTAAAAAATAGCTCTGGTTCTCCCCAGTGCAAATAATCCTGTTTCTCTGGATTATTTCTTCACTCCATCATGGAAATCTATTTCCACTCACATGATATAGTCTTCTGCAGCTGTGAGCATAGACGACTTGATACTCTTTTCTGTCACCTAAGAGCCTACAGCAGAAGAATCTGTTAACCTATACAATAATTGCTATTTTAGCTGTGGGAATATCATGGGAGTATGTAAAAAATATGGCTAGTGTCTGAACAGTGTCATATTGGCATCCTTGTCCTTGGCCACATGTCCTGCCATATTCTCTCTGCCTTTTAGAATGGACTTGAGTATACACCATCCCCACATGTTCTCTGATGTCCTTTGGATCACGTGATGCCTCTGGCATAGAGCCCAAACGCTCTCCTGTCTACCAAATGCCAGTCTGTACATCCCAGGTCTCCCTGTGTTACCTGGTCAAACTGTGCCTACCGTGTATCTGTTGTTTTGTCCTCCCTGGTAATGTAGGGAGAGGACAGAAGGAAAACAGAACAAAATCAAACACTGTACTCTGAGTAGCTGGCCCAGCTCCGCATAACTGTGTGTACAGGTGTTCAAAGCTCTGGGCTGGGATGAGGCAGTGCCTCCAAGCCATCAGTAATGAAAATGAGAATTAGAGCCATAATCTTGTTAATGCTTGTTCTAAATAAAGGAATGAAAGAAGGCACAGAATAAAACAAATATGAGCTTGGATAAAAAGCAAATGTGATTTTTTTTTATTCCCTTTCTCATTGTACTCAGACTTTATTTTTTTTTCCTGAAAAATGTATGTTCTGAATCTAGATATGAAGTATGAGGTAAAGAGATGAATATAGATATAAGGGGCAATTTGCCTTTTTCCTGTCCTTTTCATAGGAAAGATAAAAAGAGTTTTGTACAAGCATCATGTCAAATGTACTGTCTTTTGCTAGGAATCCCAAAGATTTTGCTGACTGGTCCATTTATAGTTGGCAAGTAGACCAATACTTTCCTTCCCTAGTTAAAGAAATTCACATTAAAGATCCCTCTTGATTGTTTGAGATTTTTTTTTTTTTTAACCAGAAATGATGTTCTACAGAAAACTGAGCCTTTAAAGCAAACAGCTCTCCACACCCATGATTTGATCAGAGGAAACAAAGCTGAGAGGAATACTGACAGCAACATGCAGACATGCTCAGCTGAGCATAACCGCCTAATTAAGGTCTTACCACCAGGTAAGTCACTCCAAACAGATAATGAAGCAAGAACTGAATACATTCTATATTTTGTAGCTCACACGATGCTAAATACACACTTCTTACTGAGATTTAGTGACTAAAAAGGGCAACCATGCATATCATGCACATCTCAGTACTTGTTGCTAGTTACTGCCAACCAAACTTCTCCTTCACTCAACCCTTATAGCCTAAGGGTAAGGTGACATGTAGCATGACTGGAAACTCAGCACTAGCATGGGTTAGTAATAAGGTGGGTTTATAATATGCCCCCTGCTTACACCTTTTCCACTATTTAGCATTCACAAGAATGATTATTGCACAATGGTAGTACAAGTTTGGGCTGTCTAAAGCCTATTACATAGAACTCTGATCTATTTCTGTGTATGTTATGGACATTAAAGCAAGGCATCTTCTTTAGTAACAGAAACACAGGGGTTTTGACACCTAAATACCCCCCTCCCCAGTACTCATTCTTCTCCAACCATTGTAAAGACCTTTATTTCATATAGTATGCAGGGAGAAATTACTCAATAAAGCTAGCAGGATTCTGTCTGAGAGGTATGTACACTGCCCGGAGCTCATTAACTGTGCAACACATGTCCCTGCACGTGCTTGCAGCTATGTTACAATAGCAGTCAGTACACTGTATTATTGTAAGTAATCACTGTATTATTGTATGTAAAACTGTATTCCTAAAGTCTGGGCTTTACAGAAACTAACACTTTTCCTGTTTCTTCACAATAATGTTTCATGTATTTTTTATTTTTTATAAATCATTGGTTTTGCCATTTCTCCAAGCCAGATAGGAGCCCATGCCAAAATTCTTGCTAAAGTCTGTTCACTAATCTGAGCACACGCGCAGGCAGCCCCAGTGTCTGTGGTATTCTGTGGTGGCTATATATGCTAAATCAGGGAGCTGGTTATCTCTTACGTTTCTGGCTCCTTCATAAAATCCCAGGCAGAAATCCATCAGTGGGGAACATGATATATCTGAGATGATCACAGAAAATCATTCAGTACCCTGACACAACAAGAAACCAGCACTAGAGGCATCTAGGAATTTCTGACTGGAATAAGGGCAGAGAGCTTTAATAATTATCTGCAACATGCAAAAAAAGCTGCTAGGAGAGGTGGCATCATTTATTAGCTTTGTGTAGGCTTCACAGTAATGTAGCTAAGCTTTTGTTAACACTACAGAGGCTGTTTTTCTTGAGGTGAGGAAAGCCTTTTGCCTGATAGGAAGTTGTTATTTAACAATTTTTGAAGAACTAAACCTATGAAAGTATTGATTTGATAGTGCACGGAAGTATTTACTTGGGTTTGCTTGCCTACATTTTCCATCAATACCTGTTTTCTGCAGGATTGGTAAGATGCTTGAGCTAAAGGTCAAATACAAACCCCACATGTATAAGCTCAGCAAAAATGTATATAGATTTTTGCAGAGACACAAACTACAATTGTGGTCACTTTCACTTGTAAAACATGGAGTGAAGGTCACCACATTGCTCAATAGACTTCGACAGCAGGATTATAGCCAGCAGAAATGTTCAGTACTCTGTGGGTACTAGTAGTATAACATTTTACCATGGCTGAAATCAGGCCACTTTCTTTTTCTTTTATTTCCCAATGTAACTGGTCACACAAACATTTTCCCTGCTTCTGATTTTAAATATTAAATATTACAGACCATGCTAACCAGTAAGCTTTGCTTGAAGCAATTAGCCTTGAATTTTTAAAACACACATTGCTAAATTTACATCTTAGACCACTAATGAAATACAAAGATTTTGTGTAATGGAAATTAACCAGGTAACAGAAAAAAACAGGCATAATTATACTACTGGCCTTAAAGGAGAGAACAGTGGCTTTAGAAAGCTCTGGTGTTTAAAATTGCAATGGCTTAATGAACCATAATAATGATAATGAATGGAGGGAAACATAATATAGAATTTTCATGAAGTGTGCCTCTTTTTTAATAAAATAGTTTTTCATGTAGATGTGACGCGTCCATTTGGTAAAATCAGAGTGTCTTTTTAATAACTAGAAAAAAAATCATTTTTATAGTTATAAATATTATATTATGAGACAAACTGTTTCAATTGAACAACATGTGTGTGCACATGTAGACAAGGTTAAGTGTAGATGATGCTGTAATTTAATGTATAATGTAATGTTTCACAAATGAAGCTAAGCCAATTAAATATTGCATCCCAAATTCAGTGGCAAGTTAAGAATATTATAGGTATATAATGACCCATATTGGTGACTCTATAATTAAGTGATTTGAAATCAAAATTATACTAAAAACAACCTTCAGAACTTTTCTACAAGATGATACCTCAGGGCCTGGTCATTCATTTAATTTCAAACACTCCAAGAGTGGAGAGAAAGACTTTTCTTTTTTTTTTTTTTTTTTTGCAACTGAGTTTTATGTTAACAATAAAGATGATCTCTGTTCTTGTTTTCCTCCATTTTGAAAATACAATTTAATTCAATGAATGTTTGTGGAACAAACCAGTCATTGTAAAAATTAGGGGATTAAACAAAGAAGTTCCAGAGTAAAACTGTACTAGATTTTTTTTCCTGGAGGAAAGGGAGGTTGCTGTGAATGGTTTTAAGGTTACTGGCTCTATTAAATTCTATAAAGAATTTTTCCACTTATATATATCCGAGGAAGTTTAGACTGGACATTTGGAAGCATTTCTTTACCAAGAGGGCAGGCAAACACTGGAGCAGGCTTCCCGGAGAGGTGGTCAATCCCTTAACAACATGCTTTCACCTGATCAGCCCTGAAACGGTCAGGCAGTTAGACTAGATGGTTCTTCCTATCCTATCCTATCCTATTCTAGTCTAGTCTAGTCTAGTCTATTCTATTCTCGTCTAGTCTATTCTAGCCTAGTCTATTCTGATTTATAAAGAGGTTCGATATAGGCTTGTTTCTGTTGTTTTGAGAAGATTCTGCTACTGCTACAGTTTGAGACCAGGCAGCTTAGCAAGAGTCAGTCTGAACTCGATCCTGTTGCCCAAATATAGAAACTGAAAGTCATCCAAAGGCATGGTACCTCCTCATCACAAACAGATTTCTGATCCCTGGGTCATCTCAAGGACACACTAGAGACAGCTGTGTTTCAGCAATTTAATTGAGACCTCCAGATTTTAAAACAATGATAAAACGTCAGGGCTTTGCGTACACACAGAAAAGTTAAAACATGCTATACAAAAGAGATTTCAGGATTTCAAATTACTCATTAAATATATCTCAACAGATTTAGGTTCCAGCAAGCAGACTTAGGGTGGATAAGGTTTGGATATCCTTGGAGTACTTACAAATTATTAAAATAACTTACTGAGTTATTTTATCTAGAGAATGTCATTTCGGAGGGATGCCTCCTTATTGCATTGTTTGCATTTTTCTAAATGTGCTTTTAATAAAAATCTTGGGGAATAGGAAGTCTCTGACTGGAATATGCCAGCTATGTAGTCCCAGGAATGACTAAAGTCTGTATAACTACCACATGACACCCATGTGAAATGCACCAGTTCTGTGAATGTAACGTAAGGAAACAGGTGCCTCACCTGCAGCATCATGTCACGGAGCCTTGGCCTCAAAGTATGTCTAAATACAACAACAACAAAAAAAATCAGGACAAAGAATGCACTATATTGTGCTACAAAGACTACTTACAATTAACTCAGGAAATGCTGTTAAGACTAACAAATGATGGACCCTAACAGAACACTGCATATCCTGGTTTCTATGCAGTGCCCAGCTGCCATTGCTTTATGCTGCAGCACATTCAACAAAAATTCTATTACTATCAGTCTACAATTACTATAAACCAACAAATTAAATCCATATTTCAAACTGCCTGTGGAATGAGATTCCAACGTCTTTAAATAAAGAATCTAAAAATGGAATAGCCAAGCTGAACATTATACATCTGTTATTTTTCCTTTTTAAAGATTTTAATTCATATTTCATAGGATAATGCTGTAGCAGATAGGACTACTTATTATTCCATAAAGAATTCTGATTAGCTATTTCTTATACTGTAATATTCCCTATATGCCTTAGTTTGGGGGTTTTTTTCAATGACATCTTTAGAAAGAGCAGAAAGGTAATGCAATATGCAATACTGCCTTAGATACACATAATCAGGATCAAACCTGAAAGATGATAGCTAAAGCTAAAGCTTTTTTCTATATGCATCCTATCCTGTTTCTAATCTCTAGAGACAGTCTTGCAAAGAAAGAGACATTAAAAATACTTCAAACCAGTGCTGAAAAGAGAGGGATGCGGGAATAAACAGATCAGGAGCTGACAGAAGTGAAGAGTGGTAAGGAGTAGAGTCTTTCTCTGAACTAAAAAAGTGAGACTTGGAAGGAGGCAGAAATCATATAAATAGATTAGTGGCTTATGATATGATTTCTGAGTCAGTCTTTGGTTCTAAATAAGCAAAACTTTGCTTTAAAAAGGCTTTGTATCACTGGCAGCACTTGAAGCACAAAAGCATATAGAAGAATATTATGCTTTTACTTTTCTTTTTTGTTAGTCTGTTTGCTCACTTATTTTCTTTAAGGCAGACAGATATCAGCTTTTCAGGGATAAAGACTCCACTACAAATGTTTGCTGGAGCCCTTCATGAGTTTTTCTGTAAAATTCTGAGTTTACAAAAGACACAATGGCTAGAAGGGGACAAAAATCTTGCCTTCATGCATTGACCAACCATTCAGCCTTCAACCATCTCAGAACAAATTGGGCAGATGTGCTCGCAGCTGCACAATCACTTAGCCTACAGGAAGCCAAGTTTCCACAGGACCTTTAGAGGGCTCAGGGGCAGATTAATTTCAGAAGTTCATTCTTCATCCAAACTAAAAAAAATAATCTAGACTCAGTTCCTGATTTTGGGATTGCCATAGAGCTGGAATGACTTCCAAAGCCTGCTGAGCTGGAATATCTTCCCTCTGGTTTAGCCCACACTGAGTCCTGGGCTCTGGATACTGCTGCTGTTGGTGCAAGGGACAAAAGCTCACACAAGAGACAAAAGTACACACAAGGAACTAAAGCTTGTTGAGGCAATCATGAGGAAGATCTGCATCTCAGACTGATCTGTAGGAGGCAGAAGTCCACATAGCCAAATAACAAACTGTAATGTGGCTATTTCCAATAAAATTCTCAAAACATATGGAACGCGATACATTGAAAAAATCAGTAGAAAATCAGTACTTGTGTGGCAGTAGTTCAGAATATTTCTTCAGGTTGGCATAGCAATTCAGTAGACAGAATATGGTCTTTAACTCAAGTCCCCCAGTCCAGACAGATGTCAAATTCCTGCTGCTGACAAAGAGAGAAAGGGAAGGGAAAAAAGTGAATTTGGGACTGAAACAGAATACAAAGCTCATGGCTTACTTGCAAAGTCCATGCACAGTCAGAGTTAGGGAAGGGAAAAAATATTCCTCAAAAATCTCTCTCTTCTGCTTCTAGGGATGTAGCTTAATCCAAATTGCTATTCCTCTTTTTTCTTCAAAAGCACCTCAGATCACCACACTGAGCAACAAGATAATCATTGATATAAAACTGAAGATTTAACAAATATCCTCTCAGGAATCAAACCTTTATGAGAAATAAAATGAGATATTGACATAAGGCATTCGAAGGAGAAGTCAAGAGATATATTTTCTACAAGTAGTTCATTAATTCAAAAAATATGGGGACAAAAAAACCCAACCAAATTTAACTAGATGAAAAACTACCTGTAGAGCCCTGAACCAGACAGTTTGCGCTAAGTGTGAATTCCTAGGCATAGCTTGACAAGACCACATGCACTGGTACAAAGACACAAACTCCTTGTGAATGCCAGCTTTAAAAACCTCCCACAACCTATAGAGTTTTAAAAATAAAAGATTTTCTTAGCCCTAGTTCCACTGTATGTTCCTAAATAAAGAAGATTCCAAGTATTTGTCAGAACCTTCTAAATACATATAAGAATATAAATAACAAACACAAGTCACTTTTTCCTCTTATTCATTCAAACTGCATTAATTTAGAGTTGAGGAACTTCTGCTCTGCTCTGGAGTCTATGATAAGCTCTCCTTCATCATATTCTTGAACAAGACCTTTTCCCATCCCAAGTTCACTCTCTACAAATGTATATTGTCCCATCATTGTGTACTTGCTCCTTCTCTCTACTTATCTTCCTGAAAGGTTTTTCTTCCTGAGGACTTCTAGCAGATTCCTTGCATTGGAACTTCCCTGTTTCCCAGGTGCCTAATGGTAAGTTGTCAATGGCTTTACTCTTAATATATTCTAAATATTTCCATTTTCTTTTCCTGTGTTAAAGAATTGCTGAAATTTCTAATGAATCTAAGCTTTACTCTTAATATATTCTAAATATTTCCATTTTCTTTTCCAGTGTTAAAGAATTGCTGAAATTTCTAATGAATCTGAGCATTTGTTTTATATTGTTTTCATTTACTACTTAGTTCTTCCTTTTCAAGCCATTTAGACATGTTTATCGCTTTGATATTTCTAACTTTCACACCCATATGTTGAAGTGGAAATAGTATCTTGATTGAAGACTTGCAGTAGTTCTGTCTTAGGGTTGTATATTTTTCTATAAAATAAGAGCCAATCTTATTGAAATCTGTAGATACACCAGCACCTTATCAGCTCACAATAGTATTTCCTGCTGAATTGCCCCATTGTCATCTATGTTCCAGTTAGAGCATGTGAAAGGACTCACCCTTTGTTGGTCTTTTCCTTCTGACAGAATGCTGGGGTTGGGTGTTTCTGAGACAAACCAGAAAAAAAATCCTGAAAATGGAAATACAGATTGGCTGAAGGGAATTATGAGAATTTCAGCCATACTGGTCTCTGTAAGTGCCCACCAGTGGAGGAAATTGCTTGTATTTAATATAGGGAAACATCTGTCTCTGGACTACCAGCCTTGAAACTAAAATTATAACGGAAAATAGTGATATGTTACTTGCAGCTCATGGAAGAGCCATAAAGGGCTCTGAGTTATGTCAGGCAATCTTTCTTTGAAGAGTCATATTTTTTTCTTCCAGCCCTGCTGTAATCAATTTACAGAATATACTGGGGCTTTATAGGCCATCAGATTGATTTTCTACAAAAAGCATTGCTGAAAACTACTTACCGCCAGTGCAGTTATGGTACTCCACACTGTTTTCTAGTATTTTCTGGTTGTGTATGATATTTTGTAAAACAGATCATAGCATGTCCTCTGATGAAAATTTCTTTAATCCTTTTACTCTGCTTGGCTTTAAACACAATAAAATGCAAAAGTTAACAAAGCACCTAGACTGAGGCCAATAGTGTACGCACACTTTCTTTAAAGTTTGCAAGAGAGCCATAAAAGATATGACCTATCTAAAGAGAAGAGTTTTAATGTAGAAAGCATTTTATTTTGGTAATATGTTTTATGTAAATTGTGTAATAACGAATGTGTGGTAATTTCAGTGTATTCTCATTCCCCATCAGCATTATTTTGTGTTCTTTGTGCAACCCAGAGCCCCAAGCTTGAGACTTGAAGGCTGTAATGCAAGTGCAAGAGGGACGCAAAATCATTCTAATGCTGATGCTTATTTTCTATCAGAAGGTACGTATAAGGATTCAGTCATCCTTACACTCTTCTGGTATGTCACAGGGAATCCTAATCCAAAATAAAATCATCCTTGCTAAGAAGTAAAGTAAGGTTGCAAGTGTGCAAATCAAAAGGTACAATAACACCTTTGTGGTGATCTGAACCCTGCCTCTGGGCCCTGTGAAAGCAGCTATTGGCAGAGAATACAATATATGGTTCCAGCTGTTATATGAAACCAAAACTGCAATAAGCTAGTAACCATATACTCAGCATATATCTCAGAAAGCAAAAGAAAGATCCTTCGCTTCTCTGACCAAAGGGATTTTCAATCTCAGCTCTAACTGCAGCTGAAGGCACTCTGAGAAGCCAGCCTAGCACTCCCTAGCAACATTTAAAGCAAAAATAAACATATCAGTAACAGCTTTCTTAAAGGGCAAAAGTGAACTAGCAAGAGTAAGAATAATTAGTTGAAAGATGATCCACTGACAACTACAACTTTACAGCTATTCAGATATATTCAGTGTTTGAGATTACATTAAATAAACCATGCAGTACAGTGGCTATTATGGTCACTATTGCTGTAGCTCAGCAAGACAGGCACTCTAGTCTTCTTGCCTTCTGGTAGTTGCTAATAGATGATAACATTTTTATGTCAACCTCTATAGAAACGACCTGTTATCCCTGTATATTTTCCAAATATCACACAGAGCAATTGTTGCTTCAGCACTGGAAGCCACCTACCACTGAGAATAACACATCCGTTTCAGAAATGTTAACATACCAGCGCTGTTTCATGAGGATAAGTAAACTCACCAGCTCAAGTTGTGCAGGAATAGAAGGATACTTATCCACCCAGTACACATAGAGTTACTTGTGCTATCAGGACCATCAGAGCTCTAAGCAAACCTTGCAGGGTAGCTGGACTTGCTGAGAAACCCATGCAAAGCCAAGTTCTGAAGTACCTACACAACTTGAATGCCCCAGGTAACAAGAGCTAACTTTATCCTGGTACTCTGCCACATATATGCACCGTCAGCTACCAAGAAAAAGGATAACTACAAACCAGCAGTGTTAAATGTCTACTCATTGTTTTTAATCTTCTAATTCCAGCTAAGACTAATAAGGTACCTACTTGGCTTTTCAGGTGTTCTGGAATGGGACTTATCAACATTGTCTGCCATGAGTGCAAAGGTATAATTACCGCTTTAATTTTTTGTTCTGGTTCATCGTGAAATAGACCAGCAGGTGTACATGGACTTCAAACAAGAATCTTCACTACTTGTAAAACTTGCTGTGTTGTTTGTTTTTTTTTTATTGCTGTGCTTCTAAGCTATTCTACATATTGCTTAATTTTTTTAATCTGGTTTGCCAAAAACAGCCCTTAATGTATGAATTGTGACAAAGGAATAGTTATTTAGTAAGTAATGAAAAGGCTTACAAATGTTACAGTTGTGCTAAATATAGCCAGCTAAATATGCACAGTTTCTTCTTCTGAGGACAACTGCTTTTGTTGGTAGGCTGGGAGACACACAAGACAGAAACCATCACCCCTGGGACTCAGTCGCACACTTGAAAACAGAACAATGCTGACTGCTCAGACAGACTCATAACTTCAGAAATATGCAAAGAGAACCTCGCATTCATTCTGGACAAACTAATCAGAAACAGAAACAATTATATAAATTGGTAAATGTTTATGAGGCTATTTTCCTTGATATGACATCCAGACGCATAATCACAGTTAAGGAATCTTGTTAAATCTTTATGCAAAATTGTGCAAAATCAATTTAGTCCAGATTTCCTTGGAAATCAAAGCAACTTAGAGATCTAAATTTGGCTTCCACTGAATCACTCATTTCTCAGGTGCCAACAGAAACTCCAAGCGATGAGAGACTGACAGTTCTGGTCTACCGGCAAGAGGTCTGTCTCTAAAGTTACCTTCCCTCATAAAGCCTGCATAAGTCTGACAGATACAATCCCAGTCTCTGTAAAATATTTTCTGCTTCAAAATTCAGAAAGAGAGAAACATAAATGTTTGATTTTAAATAAAATGCTGGGAATCTCACATAGTACTTGCTGTCTTTTCCTCCAAGATGCACTTGCTCTTTCTGTTATCAGTTTCATTATGTTTTGTGAAATGGCATCCTTAATCTCATTTTAAAGCTGGTCAGGCTGTGTTCAGGTTTAACAAATCTGAAGACAATCAGATTGAACCTATTCCACTGTATCTGGAATGTTTATGGCCTCACTGATTTTTGTTAGCACTCAGCCTTTATAAAGATTATCTATGCAAGCTTGCTTCACTGGCTTCAGAGATTATTAAGGTTATCAGCTTGCATTACCTTTGGTTCTGCTTGTATTTGATTGACACTGGGAATATGCATTTACTTTAGTGGCTCTTTTCATCCCCTGGTGCTTCCATGTTCTTTACCTTCTATACACCACCTCTCTAACTTGCTTTTGCTCTTACTTGTAACATAAACAGAGAAGTCTCTGTTAAGTGGGTGTGTAGCACACACATCTGTTTATGGTTAAGTGAAGGATGATGGTATTTCAGGATGTG
>JANHGB010054482.1:0-17536 GCA_026283785.1 Coracopsis vasa
TTTGACTAGTCCTCATGCAGTCTTTATATACAGCATCAGCTCAGTTCACTCAGTTTGCCTTTTCAGGGAAAAGAAGCAATTGCATTAACTAAAATGAAACTTTCGTCTTTCACTGCTGTAATGTAAAATTCTCTGACTCTTTATGCTACTCAGCATCAAAGAGACCATTCAAACTTTCTCTAAAAGCAAGCCTTTTATAATCTCTTGCATTTTAAAGGGGAGTAATGTAATTAATTAAAGGCCACATTCTGGCATGATGGTAAATGAAAAAAAGCTGATAAATATTTGCTTGCTTAAAAAAAGAGAATAAACGTGCCTGATTGCTATTCCTGGATGGACTTTCAGAAGCGATTAAATTCTGTTATCCCAAGTTAAAGTGCTTAATTACATTAATCTATGTTTACCTTCTGTTGTACCATTGAATCCAGAAGCAAAATGTATTTGTAAAAAAATCTGTATCACAGAGGAAAGTGACTTGGTTTCCAAACCTGGTTTCCATACCACCTAAATGTACCACAGTCTTCCATGGGTTAAGGTTATGTGTTTGGCAAGTTTCTTTGAAAAAATGATTTGTCTATTGATTTTAACTTCAAAAAGCACTACCTGTGATTATGCAGTTGACTTTGTATCAAACAGAACCTGAAACTGACTCCTCTTTGAGCAGCGGTGTTCAACTTCAACTGTTGGAGTCCATCGATGTTTATGTTACTTAGCAGCTACTAGCCACCCTTACGAGTACAAAACTGAAGCTTATGCTTTCACTAGATTTCTCTAGCTTTGACTTGTAGCGAGTGGATTGTTTCTTTCCTACAGCAAATTGCCTTCACCTATTGAATGTCTATTCTCCAGATAATTCCCCAGATAAGCAGTCATGGTTTGTTCAAAGAAAACCATTGGCCTTTAAATATCCTTCATGCAGTGTAGATATCAGATCTCTATGTGATGGTCCTGCAACATATGCACTGCACAATGCAAGCATTTTGATACTAAACTAAAAAACAGATTTGATCGTGCTTCTCCAAGGATTCAGAACAAGCCAACATCACAGGAGTGCACTGAAATGAGAAGTTGCATGAACACATACAATGTAGTGCAGAAAGGAGAAGGACTTTAAACTAGGTCTCATTCAGTGCTGTCAGTGACTAATTGGGTGTTCAGCAATAATGGAGTTACAGTCAAAGCTAGTGGAGGGATCCATTATACAAGTTCCAGGGGAAAATTAATTTAGACCTGAATGCTGAAATGGGAGAGACCAGGAGGATTGTGGTAACCCTTATAAGAAAATAAATCTCCAGAAACCTCTGAGCAAAAAAGGTGCCAAGAGCCTATAGAACAGGTATTAACAACTAACTGAAGGCCTTCTCTGTTGGAGAACTACTGTCAAAGTGAAATAATTGACTGCCAGGCAGCATCAAGTAGAAACTACACCGTCTGGCAACTTTCTGTTGAGTGGGAGTGTTTTAGAGGCTCGTGATGAGTAAGTGTAAGGAGAACACCAAGAATGTCTAATGTGTTGTACGAGAACATAAAAGCAAACGATATCCTTACAGAGCGTGGTTAATTCATTGAGAAGCTGCACTCAGTTCTCATTAAGAGAGGTCTGGTAATGGTTTGGGATGGCCTAGGTACACTTTCACTGCAGGGAAAGCTCTGGCTGCAAGCCAGATACACTCACATAATCCCAGCTGGAGCTGGTGGCAGTGACATCAGCCCTGGCTGGCCCAGCCATCAGCCTACTCTGGCACCTGGGTACAGACGCAGCTGCCTAGCCTGCACTACCACAAACCTAGTGCTATTTGTATCTGTTCCCTGTAAGCAAAAGCAAGACCCTTTCTGCATTAAAGCTGCCCCATTATTCTGCAGGGAGGCTGCCTAGGGTGCAGTTTTAGAGCAGCTAATGATTCACTGCAGCAGAAAATAAAAAGGCTCATCTCCCCTTTTGTCCCCACTTTGCACTCATGAGACCTTTAAGTCTCCAGCTGCAGAGAGCTATGCACTCCCCCCTTTGGCTAGGTTTTTCTTCCAGCCTGGTGAGCTAAGGTGGCACACAGAAGACTGCACCACACCCAAGTGGCAGCACCAGGTAAGAAAGGGGAGGGTGAAGGTAGGAGGGGAGACCTCTGCCCTCCTTGGACAGCCTGCACTTGGCAAAGCTCATACACAGAACTACAGCAGTTCAACCCAGAAAACAGGCTTTTGCCCTTCACATCTTCTATAATTCCTTGATGGGTGTCACATCCTCCAGTGATTTAAATCCAGCAAGAAGAATAACCTGGAGAAGTGCTGTGCCCCTTTACCAGTTAGGGCTGGTTTTAATCTGCATGAGTAACATTATGCAGCCTTTATAGCTTTTTCTGTGTCCTCTGCCAGCTAGAAGGCCGCTACGGAAACACAAGACCCTTCTGTTTCAAATTTGAACCCAGTCAGATTTTATCACGACAGTGAGCAATCTTTGGTAGGCCCCTTGACAACTTCTACCCTCAGTCTGCACTCAGATCCTCTTCCAGGATTGTAACAGGATGCCCTTGGAGCAGAAGCCTTCACCTCCCCAGGTTGTACCATACCAACTTCCTTTGTTATAAGAAGAATGACTTTTTCCTGCCTGACCTTGGGGCTACCTAACAAGACATTTTTAACTGCACACACTAGCACTAGGAGGATTATCTCTTTAAACATATGACCACGCAACAGGCAAAAAGATGGAAATTATAATCCCGATGGCAACACACCATCCAGAGACACAGCTTTCCGAGGATCAGTACTGGGACTCTTTTTTTTTTTTGTATAATCTTGTGGATCAGTAAAATGGGTGGTGGAATTCAGGAAAAGGCTTCAGAAGGGAAAGAACTCTAATAGAAATACACTCATTGGATAAAGTAATGGAAAGTACAGACTATAAATAGATATTGTATGCCTTTTCAAAAATGAAGATAGGAACAAATTATTTGAAAACAGTGGAAAAGACCAAGGACACATCAAAAGGGCATAAAAAACAAAGCAAGGGAAACCCTGTCTTGTGATGTGAAGGCCAGGAAAGAGCTGCTACTTTTGTTCCTTTTTATCTTTTTAACATTGTGGAAGTGACCTTCCTGTGAAGATAAGGTCAGGAGCTTATCTTCAGTGGAAGCAATCCCCTCAGTTTATTAGCCAGCTGTAAAAGGAGGCTAAGTGCAAGTAGTTGGAATTTAGGGGTGAAGGCCGATTGCAATGCATGCATACAGCACTGAAATGGCTGAAGAGACACTACAAGAAAGGTCTCCCTGATCTTTCCTTCTTCAGTAGATATCAGGAATATTGGGGTAAAGGCAAAGAGAACAAAAAGATAAGGAAAAGAAGAATGTATCTATATAATAATTCTTCCTGACACAGCCTGGGATAAACCAATTGGTAAGTCTGGGCTTTAGAAAGTCATATCCCTCTTTGCAGGACTTTTGCTTTCCACTCCACCTTCCCCTGAAGAGGAGGCAGGGCTGGGTTAGGATAACATGGGTGTGCCTGATCTGATCCATTTCCAGTGCCTGTGAGCCAGCACAATCCTTCCTGATTTCTCTGTTCAAAGATGTAGCACACATAAAAAAAAAAGTGTTTTAATTGAATTTTCTAAACGCTGAGTCATATCATTATTTATGCAGTTAATTCTGTCCTTTCTTCAGTCCCTGAAGTCACAAAAAGTAACTGTATTCACTGTTAATCCAATCATGGTAAAATGTCAAAGTTCTTCCCCTGCCTCCCCGTGCCCACTTCCTCCCCTCAGAATAAGGTCTTCAGAATATCTACATCAACTATTGCACTCAATTAAAAACAAATACACACCAAGTAACCCCTTTTCCCCCTCCTCATAAAAGCAGCATAACAAATACCACAACTGAAAAGAAAATCTGTCATGACAATTATTTTCTAAGCAAGTAACACTGAACATCAAGTAACTGGAGATTGCATTTAATGGAGAACGGAGAAGAATTCTGCTTGTGGTGGTTTGTTTCATTTTGTTGTTTGGTTTCTCTGTTTTTTATTTAAGATCTTGGTTCACATCAGGGCTGAGAGCCACAGATTTTTTTTTCTTTTTGCAGTTCTTAAATCAAGCAAAATAAATTCCAGTAAGAAAACAAATCCAACCCTGTGTCCCAGCAGTGGTACTGTATGCTAACACATTATTTTCAGGAATGTTTGTCAGGAGAGTCTGCACAGTGTTTGGATATTTACAGAAGTTTAACTCCCTGCTCTCCTAAAAAGCTGTTTCTTCATCCTTCCACATCCTTAATCTGACATAGGAGAGGAATCCACCATACCCAGAGTCCCACCACCTACCTGCTCTGCATTCAGGCAGAGCACCCAGCAATTCAGTGCTCACACAGGCTAGCCCAAGTGTCACCTTGCTGCATATTTCTTTCCCCTTGCCAGTTCCAGGGCTTGAAGCAAGTGAGTGCTTTGGTCTGCATGACAGCTTACCCACCAGTACTTGCTTCTATACTCCTTAACACAGTGGCCTGGAGAGCTCATCATTCAATTCAGTGCATCTTTGGAAGTCTTACACCACATTTATGTCTTTCCTGAATGTGGTAAGGAACAGTGCCAGGATAGAACAACCGCTAACTGTGGTCAACAGTCATCACTGGTCTAATTTACAAACAATAAGCTCTCTGTGCAAAAGGTTACTAGCAGAAGCATCAAGTTTTGCTGGTCCTGAAAACTAAAACTCCCATATACAGATATGTATGAATTTAGAATCAAGAATTATTAACACATGTGACACTATCATTTGGCTTATCATTCTAGTTGGATTCAGAGAGAAAATTAACTTATTAGTCTAACAGGGCTGATAATACACATTGTGGTGCACTCCCTCCTGATCACTCTCTCTGCACTCCAGCCCAGCAAAAAGCATGCCTGACACTTTGCAGTTGCCTGGATCCCTTGGTGGAGCATCACACCATCTTTTGTGGGTGTGGGTTTGCAAAGTGGAAAACTCATTGGATTAAGGCAGGAGACTGATATAAGCAAGCAGTTGGTCACAGACACAGCCAGTTAGACACAATCAGACTGAACTGGCAACAGACTGCCAACAAGTATATGTTTATGTATTTACACCTCGAAGTCCAGGAGTCTTTGTAGCCTTCTCCCTCCAGTCTGCACATTGAAACTGACAAAAATAATTCATATACACACAGCACTTACAAAACAGCGAGGGGAGCAGTAACAAAAAAAAGGAAAGCAGCCAGGCCAGCGGCTTCATCTCGGTATGATCATCCTTTCTATGGCACAGACGATATGATCCCAGTTTTTACAAAATATTGCCAGCAGCGTCACTGCGAAAAAAGTGCAGATGATATGAAAGCGGCTCTTCATCATCGGAGCAATGAACTTCGCAATGGTAGAAACGCACACCAAGATACAGTCATGAAGGCCAGGATCACGTTGATACATTTCCCCAGGAGCACTTTGGCATTAACGGTTTCAGACTGCTGTGCTTGCTGTTCTTGCTGATGGAGCTCCAGTTTGGAGACCCGGGTCTGGCATGATTCCAAGGCTTCCTGGAGACAGAGAACAAGAATTAGGGCAGCTGGAATTCCATACACCACTTTCCTGTTTCAGCTGCAGAGCCACCCAGCAGCTAGAAGTGTAATTTATTACAGACTCCTAACATTTGAATGAACCACCAACTTTTCTAAAGAAAATGAATGCACACCTCTATCTGCACGTGTGTATCGCTGCCTGCTCAGGCATAAGCAAGTCTGACAGCACTCTCCAAAATGTAGTTTTTACATTTTTCGTGCTTAAGAAAAAGTATCGTAAGTGCAATGTTCGTGATGGATGTTTTCTGCATATGCTGATGTGATGAAGCACTGGGAAAGCTGCTGCCATGGCAACTTTCACAACATTAAAACAGCGAAGTAAGTTTCTTCCTATATACTATAGAAGACGTTAGAGTAGTACAGGGTTGCTGTGATACTAATTAATCTACTTTGCAACACGTAGCATTTGATTTACACCACCTCTCTGGTCTATAATACTTTTCCTCTCGAAGCCACACATAGTACAGTGCTGAGATGAGTCACAGAATCACAGAATGATTTGGATTGGAAGGGACCTTAAAGATCATTCAGTTTCAACCCCTGCCATGGGCAGGGACACCTTCCACTGGACCAGGTTGCCCAAATCTCCCTGCAGCCTGGCCTTGCAAACTTCCAGGGATGGGGCATTTCTCAGTTACAGCTTGCCACCTGTCAACGTGAAGGCTCATTAATCCACACCCCAAGTGGGCAGCTGAGGCAGTGAAGAAATCTGTAGTGATACTTTAAAGTATTCTCTCTCTCATGTGACATAATCCACTTAAAGTCATAAGTTTTGTCTTAAAGAAAGCAGACCTCTCTCTTCTGCTTGAGCGTGGACTAAAAATGGTCTTCAAGTAAAATGCTTCCTAAGACACTAAGCCACACTCAAGCCCTCTCAAAGTGAAACACGGAAAAATTTCTGACTGCTCCATGTACTTGCTAAAATGCCACTTTTTGCTGAGTTTGTGATTTGGGCATCATGAACTTGACAAACGTTTACCACCATGTAAAAAGGAAAAATCATGCTCCAGCATCCCAACTTCCTTCCCCATTATCAAACTCCAGACATGTTCTTTGTACTCCAGGGGTGTTCACCTGGTCACGCAGTAAGAAGCTGATTCAACCCAGCCTTTTGTATGAAAACAGACAAACAAAACCACTGCACAGAGTTATCAGCTGCACATTGAACTGCCGTACCATGTGACCAGCCTGGCACCAAAGTCAGCACCAAACATGTGGCACAGCACCTTACGAAAGATGGCTTCCTTTCACTGGTCCAAGAATTAGTGATAATACAGTAGATAGTTCTTAATGGGTGGCACAAAGTCCCTCACAGGTCATGCATGCTCTCCATTACACACTAAAGAACTTACCTTCTTCTTTCTTCTACTCTGACCAAAAGTTACTCTCAAATCATCTCATGCTACATAAATCTACTCCCTGCAGTTCTGCACTGAGTGGGGGAGCAAATGTTTTAAAAACAATCTGTCCATCCCTTCAGGACAGAGCACTCCAAAGGTAGGTTGTTACTTAAAATATCCACAATTTAAATGCTTTTCCTCTATTTTAGCCTATTTGCAAACCCCTAACAAGACAGGTTTAAACAGGCCCAACTATACAGAGATAAAAGAAACAAGGCTGCATTGGTGTAGCAATTCAATCAGTTTCAAAAGGGTCTGACACCACTGCAGGGTTCTGCTAATGAGCTAGCAAACACTTCACAGCCCTTCTGCTGGAGAACTCTGGTCTCATTCAGTTTTCACATCCTCAGGATATCTTCACAGGTGTCCTGCACGAAACGCCTCTCTTCTTTAAACCTACAAAGTAACCTATGATATGCTTAGATTCAGTACTGTCCTTTCCCGCTCTGTTCCCAGGAGTTTCCTAACTCTCACACCAATCAGGAAACAGTTTGATTGTCCCGCTCCCTGCGCTCTCTACACTTAGAAATGGGAGTGTAGGGGGGTACAGGACAGGGTTGGTTTGGGGCTTTTTTATCATCTGACCCAATACAATGACAGTCTTTGAGCATTCCTCAGTAGTCAGTGAATTTAAACTCAAGGTAAGGCAAACTAACGTTTTTACCACCTGCTCAGACTTTGCGCAGAAACATTATGCATTATATAAATATGCTTATATTTATTATATAAATATGCTTATATTGTATACAAGTATTCAAGTCTGTAACTACATGCTGTCAGGACAAACTGTAGACATTATTACTGGCTTTTAATTGAAGCCAGGCATGACTACAGCTGCTTACTGAGGTGTACACACCCTACAGCTTTGATTACAGGGACTCCTGTGACCACAGAAAGTCTTAAATTACAACTGGCAATTCTACAAGTTTATTTATCAATTAGCTCTCTTTTGACCTTAAACTCAATTTATAATAAACCTTGCTGGTGGCATGACTACATACAGAAGAAAGCCTGAGCAAGAGGTTTGTGTTAGGACATTATCAAATGTGGCATTTTATACAATACAAGGAGATTCAATTGCTTCCTCCTCAGGTGCAAGAAATTAAACCAGACCATTCTTTGTCCACAAATCTGCCCAGGCTACAGCATCCATTCCAGCAGATAAAATTCTAAATCCATTGGAACAAGCGGAGACAGTCACCAATTTAAACATGCTAGATTTTCAACTTAAAACAGACAAAACATGAGCTTAAATGTTTCCCCAGACTCCTTAGATACAAAGATGTAGAGAGATGCAAGTGTTTCACAGTACAAGATTTGTGCAAAATCTTACAAGTTTATTGTAAGGAAAAACAAGTACCTGAACATCCCGTGATCGCTCATACGCCTGGTAGGCCACTTTCTCCTCTATGCTGGCTAGCTCTTGTTTCAAGTTTGCTGTCTCATGTTGATGTAGATCAGTGAGGTCATTTAACTGGTCCTCCAATCTTTCGTATCTTATTAGGAGAAAGGGTCTAAATTTAGTGCCTTCTATTCAAGTAATGCTTAATCATGAAAACAATTACACATTCTAAAAGCTAATTTCTGTCTACTATGGATTCATTTGACTGGCATTACAGAGCACAGAGAAATCAGTTAGAACTTTGGAAACTCTCCATAGGCATTTATTCAGCAAACTGAAAGCTTTTTTTGAGTGTTTCTTGCTGGCAGTGGATGTTAAAAAGCAAATATTTGTACATCATTGGCAAATTATATGAACGATAAACGGTGCCTAAGGACATCCAACTCACATTTTTCCACTTCTCACTCTTCATTTAGACAAGAAGATATGTGTCATAAGTGAGCTTGAGCCAGTTAACAGCTCACAAGTAGTGAAAACATATGGTCCCTGGATCCCCTCTCACAACTGCAAGGTCCTGCCATTCATGTGTACTGCCTGTTCTGTCACATCTGTGTAAACCAGTTCAACTAAATCAGGAAACTAGAATTGGGTTTTGTGTGTGAATTTGTAACTTGATTTAACACACAAATGGCAAACAATGTGGTTGTCACAAAAATGATGGAGGCAAATTTGTCTAGCTATGGAAGCACTGGTGGAAGGAGGCTTGAGATATCAATGGCAGTGAGCTGTCAGAAAAGGTTGCTCTGCCTTCTCCTGAAGCCCAGTCCCAAGTCCAGTAGACCATTTTCTCTGTTCTCTCCTCCTGCATGTGACCACCAGATATCCAGCCTTCCCTTCTATTTCAAGAACTGTAAACAAGGCAAATGTTAAATATTGCATTTCACACTGTTTGCCCATTAGTGTAGTAAAGACTTCAGGCGTCAACACCTACTTTAACAAGCAATATGACAAATGGGATATAGGTACAGGAGGTGCAAGCCCTCTGCAGAACATATGTGGCTTCCCACAGTGGATGATAAAGGAATTAGCTACCAAGTAACAAATGGGGTTGTGCTACAGCACTTAAAATCACATTTCACAGCTGTGTTACACCAGGGTACAAAGTGACATTGCATCCATGATAGCAATGCTTCTGAGAATTGTCTGGAGAGGTAAACAGGACTGAAGGCTACACTTATCAGCTCTTAAGTCAGCTCTGCTATACTGTAGACTGATTAGCAATTTTCAAGCCCCAGTAGATTAGAACCCTTCCACCAGTTCCAAATCAGTTGGCATCTTATATGTGGTATTCATATAATGCAGTATGTTAGATGAGAGAATTTTCTGACAAGCCTTCAACAAAAGGCAAAGAGCTACCACATCATTTGATAGGAAATATTAATGTTCTACATGTATTTTCAGTTACTGGAAGGAGTGGAGTATTTTGGTACCAGATATTGATTGGAATTATTTTTTCCTCTTGCTTCTGACATATCACACACACAAGCACATGCCACATTTACACTTTCCAAACAGCTTCTATACTCATTCAAAAGTCATTTCAAGAGAGCAGTTAAAAAAAAAAATACCTATATCTTTCCTCTTGTAACATCTGAGAAATAAAGCCATAGTCTCTTTTAAATTGCGTTTTTAAATTCTCTATATCATCAGCTAACTGGGACTGTGTCTCCTTGATTTCTCTTATTTCCTCCAAAATCATGGAAAGCTTTCCTTGGCTGTCCAGAGTACTTGCCACAGCAGGACCAAAGGAAGTATTCCCATTACTGTCTGCTGAGCCAGAAGTCCCACTTGAGCATTCATCATCACTAACATATTTTGGTTTGGCAACGATAGTGGCACTGCCCCCGTATGTTCTGGAACTTGTTTCTGGCCGAAATTCATCCAAGGTGTTTTTGAGATGAGCAATGTTGTCTGCACTACCAAATTTGTTTCGGATCAGGTTTGCAAACTCCCTAGACTTGCTGAAAACAAAGACAGGTGGTGTCAAAGACACACCTGGCACACCCGACTTGCTGCTCTCTGCTCCGTGCCCAGAGGTACGAGACTTGCCATGCTGAATATCTTTCAAGTTATCTTTGGAAGTATCCTTAGTAGTTTTGGAAGATCCGTTTTGTTCAATATCCTTGAGCTTTTTGTGATACTGTTCCAACTTCTTCTGCAGCTGGGCAATGGAGTGGGCAGACTTCTGGTTCTTTTTCTCAAAGACTTGCTTAATGCGCCCAGCCTGTTGCTTGTCTGCGCTATTTACCAGTTTCAAATACTCGGCCACATTGCCATCTCGAGCTGTTTGTTCAACTTTGATTTGTTCTGTAACCTTGAGGATTTTCTGTTTCAAGCTATCTGCGCTGAGTTTAACTTTGTGAAACTCCAGGACCCCATCTGGTACATCAAAGTTCAGGTTAGTGTCAGAGCCTCCACGGCGGATGTTGAGCGGTAAACTCAGGGTATTCATGTCATGTCTTTCCACCTGAGAGAGAAAAACAAAGAATTTGAATTTTACTTCTTTAAATCCAACTTTCAGTTTCCTTTTCCACCTGTAATTGTAACAAGTCACAATATGAAGTAGCTGATAGTAGCAAAACAGAATGAACCTTTCTTTGAAATCAAGCACTGTTTTCCTTTACTTCCCTAGGTTGATGAATGGCCTAAGGAACTGCCTGTCTCTAGTAAGAAAGCAGTGAGATGAATTAAGAGTGCAAAGCATTCCAGTATATAGTTTTTCAGAATCATTTACTTTTATTCACAAAATCGGAACAACACCTGGTTAGAAAAGGTTCCTAAATATATTGTTTATCATTAAGAGTTTCAAGCAGATCCTGACTGATAATCGCTGCGTATCTCTCTCAGAAATCAAACACCGATAAGAGATGTGAACAGAGTTTTCCCTCTACAGCAGTGTTACACTGTTCAGTATATTTTACCAGATTAAAGTCCTTTTTTGACACATGCTCCTTCCATTCCAATCCCTCACACAATTCAAAGTTTTTGCACAAGCAGCTGAAAGTTCTTGGAAATTTACTGCATGCTCCAGCAGGAACCAGCTGCTGGTTTTTAGTGCAGAGACGACACTGAAAGAACTGGCTCACAGATGACTTTCCATGCTTGATAACGATGCTCAACAACTTGGTCTGCTGTGGATCAGCCTGTTTTAACAGCAAAGTGTATATATATACATATATAGCATATATATATACAAAATATATATGTACACACATATTAAAAGTATTTATTCATATAAAGTCAAAGCCACAGAGGAAGCATGAGACAAGAGTGATCCAACCAAAATAGCTTCATCCCTATTACCATCTTGTGCTAGCCTCTGTGACAAAGACAGCACATGTCATTAAAGCTGCCACAGCATCATGTGTATAGAGACTGCTTAACAGATGCTCTAGCCAGAATGGGTTCTCAGGGCTTTGACACCAGAGAGAACTAACACAATTGCTCAGGCAAGACCATGCGGAGGCAAGACAGAAGCTGTATCAAAGTGGCTTTCAGTGAAAGCATTTCAGAAATGCTTTCACTACCCTCTGCTTCAAAATGCCAAAGGTATTATGTTAAAAGTTCGATTTCCAACTACAGTGTTTATTATTGTCTGTAATACTGACGATCTTTCAGCAAGACCTGTCCACACATACATGTCCAGTGATCTTTTTCTTGATTAAAAACACCCATAAAAACATCATTAAGCACTGCTGTAAGGTTGGTTTTCCCATCCTGGTACAGTTTCAGTGGCCCTCCTGGAAATTCTCGCCAGCATTTGTATGCTGCCCTTAAAATACAGGCTCATAAACCAGACACGGTGTCCAATTGTTAATGGCACACATACTGCACAGATTGATCAAGAGAACTATTCTCATCCCATGTCTATCACGCTGGCTTACAAACACAGAGGGGGTAATACATCCATAAAATTGAATCTGTTCCTGGCCATTTCAGAGACAAGATCACCTCTACTCCTACTTTCTATTCTTATCATTATATTCTTATATTACTGAGGATTACAGTACTCTCTAGTTTGTTTGCTTGTTTTCGCTACTGCACTACTCAGGATGGGAACCAGGCAACATAAAAATTCACATTCACCAGCCTCTAAGAAAAATGGACACTTGAAGAAAGCAAACTAAAGAGTTCTTGAGTTGACAATTCCTTGGGGAGACTACTGGTTAATGGTGACCTCTAAGACTTTATTCCAAGGATTAAAGCAGTGCTATGGCCTAATAGCTCTGCACTTAACCAGTTTGTTAAAAATAATCGATGGAGCCATAGGCCTAATTATTAAAAAGAGGTGCAAGTAATCTTTACAAATGCATACAAATTGTATACGACATTGTATCATCAGCCATATGTGCTTCACAGAAAGTCTACTTTATTGATACCTCATTTCAGTATTTGCAAAGACATGACACACATGGATGGTGTTCTATATTCAGGGTGATACCTAATTGAAAGAGTGAAAAAAGTCACAAGTGTCAAAACTATCTTCCTTGTTTTGTTATATTTATTTTTTTAGTCTTAGAAATATAACTAATAGGAAAAGAAGAGCTTTTACAGATCACTTTTTAAAGTTATAACATGCATAACACTGCTGTGGTAGCTAAAACATGCATTTAATATAAGCAAAAATAGTTTGACATAGGACTTGTATCTTTTCAGGCTCATAGAGCAAAGAAAAGCAATTAGAGCAAAGAAAAGCAGTCAAAGTAAAGAGCTGAAAAGCTTGGATACCAGATCTGTACCCCATATTGCAAATATTCCTTTAAATGGATTTACTGTGTCTGGACAAATTGAGTAAAGAGGAAAAGCTTGGTATTTAACAATAGTTTCCCGAAAGAACCTAAGACATTTCTGAATAAGCTTTGGCACAAAATTATACTGTAATAAATCAAAGAATTCCATATACACACAAGACGGATCCATCACTGATGTCATTCAGGACAAGCTGTACATACTTCCAAGAATGGGTGAGTCTGTCTCTAACCTTTACACAGCATTAAGTGTTTACTTCCTTAGTACAAAATAGTCTAAAAATGTACTTCAATAATTGGATACAAGCCCAAAACAGATCCCTTCTCCCTTATGTCCTCTCCCTCACTAGAGTCTCTAGCATTCAGCAAGCTCTATCATCGTCATGCATCCCATGCCTCCCTGGAACTTCAAGGTCACAACAGCAATAGAGATAAATAGAACAATAGCATTGAAGGAATACATCTGCTGAAAGGCATGTTGTTTTTGGAGCTGAGGAAATCAATTAGCATATGGCAAATCTGCTTCTGAAATGAGTAAGACCAGTCATCGGGTCAGTGCAAATTCAGTGAAGTTCAAAGAAGAATTGTGTCTAAGTTCCCAAAACATTGCTAGGAGTAGGCTTTTTAGCTTACTGGATGAAAAGCTCACCAAGGGTACAGAAAAATATCCAACACATTCCTCTGTCTGACTGTATTTGGCCAAAATGGCAGGTATCCTCTTGCCATTAAGCTGCAAGGTTGGGTCAAGCAAGAGAGGCTATTGAAATCTTATGTTCATGTAATGCATTTGTTGTTGTTTGGGCTTTGGTTTGGTTTTGTGCTTTGTTTTTGTTTACAGTTTGTTCTTTGCTTTGTTTTTGTGGCTTGTTGTTTGCTTTGTTTGGGGTTTTTTTTTGGAGGGGAGGGGTTGTTTATTTGGATGTGTGAGCATGTTTTTTAAGCAAGCAGACACTGAAGGACTCGGGTATCTCTAGACAAGTGGCCTATCACCTGTCTTCTACCTTGATGAGGTAGAACACTTGTGCAAAGATCCATTTGTGCTTGCTTTACAGCTCAACACTAATATTACTGCACCAGAGGTCAAACTTCAAATCCGCCCCCAAATCCTCCTTGCTGCAAGTCTCATCTTGAGATGAGAATTGCCCTCTGTGTTCCCAACTAGCACTGCTTCCTGAAGCACTGTAAGCATGGCATGCACTTTCTGCTGTATTGAATGCCCAGTTCCTTATACAGAGCGGAAAACTATCAGTAGGAGTCTGAGATGCTGCCTCACCCTGCAGGGACAGGTGCACTCTCCTGTGATGTACATTCTAATCCTCCCACATGCAGGAGACTGAACATACATCACCCTCAAACTATGGGAGTGCTCTTCCAGCTATCTGGGGAGAGATGATGACTGCCACCCATGCCATTGTTCTTTGTTACTCCTGGGTCACCAGTGCCTGACAAGGGCACCAAGATGTTAATAATAAAGAATTTGATTTATTTTTATATATATATACATATATATTTATTTTAAAGATCTTCATTGTGGTTGCCAAAGATAGATATAGCTATAGATATATATAGATATAGCTACATATATATATATATACACACACAGAGTGGTGGCCTCAATGGCCAAAATGGGACCAGCCATATTTTGTAAGGAAGAAGCATTTAAAGAAAGAAATATGGAATCATCCTACATCTCTCCTGTGACAATAACAAATAATAGAGAGCTGGGAATTAGCAACAGATAAGAGGATGCAGTCTTGAGACAAGTGGTAACACAAGGAAGACGAAGCACTAGCCCAGGGCCTGAGAAAATATGAGAGATAGGCACAGGATCTGGCTTCTAGGAAAACCAGGATAAAAATACCAATCTGGATGTGACAACTGGGATAGGCTTAGCTGGTGTTAGCTTGGAAGAAGAAATTTGGGGCTTGGAGAGATCACTGCATTTTGTGGTATACACTTTGCTAAAACCCAGTTGAGAACTAATTGTAATGTTTGTGCTGCTTGAAGACTAGCTTTTAAGAACAGTGATTTGGGAGTGCAGCAATTCAGGCTCCCTGCCTGCATCACAGCCAGACACCACAGACTACTAGATAGGTACCTCTTAGAGGCCAAGCAACTTCCTTCTGCCCCAACCCCCTTTTTCCAAGGAGCCAAGCAGATCCCTGATTGTGTGGCCAGGATCATCATGCAGCCCATCCCAAGCCAAAATCCAGTGCTTCCAAAGGGATAGCAGAGTAACTGCTTGGTTCAACGAACATAGGCACACTGCTAGGTACCCTTCATTACACATGAATAGGCAGGTACACTTTCCATCTTCAACAGTAAGTGGAGAGCTGCGTAAAAGGCAATCTGTCATTCATAAAGAAGCACTCAGAGCACAACAGCACTCTGAAAACCCAATCACAGAAGCAAGGATTGGGATTTTATTTGCATCATAACAATCTACATATTGTGTCACTGTCTGCAAAAGCAACCCAAAGCAGAGATCTGCAGGCCATGCTAACAATGAGCCCAGAGCATGAAAGGACCCATGGGCCCAAATGCCCTCAGTAAGATTGATGGAAAGGGGTTCCACATGAACAGGAACTGCTGAACGGTGAGAACATCATGCTTAACAGCCTGTGTAGATTGATCATTATAGCCTCTGGCTGCAAAATGTAAAGCAGACGCAGAAGGTTATTTCTTCCCCAAAGATCCTACGTAGGATCCATTTGGGAGAAATAAATCAGTAGTGAATAGAGGTTAGAGAGCATGCAACCCATTCTCAAGCCCACATCTTGGCTGCTCAGATGAATCATTTCCTGTGTTCCACTGGCTGTGTCAATGGCTCTCCACCAACAAACTAGAGCTCAGCCACCTGTGTTTAGGTGTCAAACTGAACTCTATTGCTTATTGTATCAATTTGTTTTTCATACTCTTTCAAGAAGTGGCTGAAAGAAGCAGAGAGGGAAAGCATTTGCAAGACAGTCACTTGACTGCAAATATAGGTCAGTCTCCAGAAAGCACACATCTCTGGGTTGCCTCACTAACAGAAGCATAAAGACACAAAGTGATCTACTTATTCAAGCCCCTTAAACGTGGTTCATTTTATTTCTCTCTCTTTCCCCAGACAGCCTCATTACCATCCCTAGTCATAGCTGGGCAAGCTAAACAGAAGCATATAAGTCTATCCTGCAGGACTTTTAGATGGGTATCTGATTAGAGCTTAGGAAAAGGATCCCATAAGAAACATACAAGATAGGATTAAGGCAGCTTTAAAGCTTTTAGGGTTTAGCAATAGCAACAAAAATAACCAGGAGTAATTCTCTTTTTGTCAACAAGTATACATTCACTAGAGGCACACGGGTTCCAATGGGTAAAAGAACATGCAGAGGAGCTTTTGTTACTTTTCCAGTATATTTCAAAGCAGAAATGTGGGGAGAGTTTTACTGCCTCTTTCACATTCGCTGCTCCTTCTAGAGTACATAGGAGAAAAGTCCTTCATGGGATGCTTAAAATAGTGCTTAATTATCATAAAAGATCTTAAGCTATATAAAACCAGCCCCCCAAACTGCTGTACAGCATGCTACAGCAAAACACTTTCTGCCCATGTTTTTTTTAAAGAGACACTTAATACTAATATCCAGAAGTACCTGCAGAGAACACTGTACTAATAATCATGCAGAGGGTTGAAAATACAGGAATGAAGGGAGACTGCTTCTACTTTTTACTGGGGAAACCAGAGATCCAGCAAAAGTGATTTGTCTGAGATCACCTGGCAAATGCTGATGGAGTCAATTAACACATAAGATTGTTCTTTTACCATCAACAGTTCCTCTATCACCTACCAAAAAGGCAAACAGTAAAGCTGTAAGGTGTCCCACTAACACACATCAGGAGACTATTCCAGGTGGTAGCCAAAGATAATCCCAGATACCCTTTGGCAGGTATCTCCTCTTCAATATTCAAAGGCTGGGGAGCTTCAAGGCCACTTCATGAGTAAGGCATTATACAGAGGCAGACTAGCTTTGGACACTTACCAACATGTTCTCATACTGAGGAAAACTCAGTTGTTATACTAAGCAACTTAGGCAAGACTTCAGATACAGAACCCACTCCTTCTCAGGGCCAGTTTGATCTCCTATCTTTCCCTTCCCTCCGTCCTATTTCTTTTTATTAGCACCACAGAGCTGAGACTGTGAGCATCGGCACCTCGAGAAAGATGGAGATGTGCTTGTAAGCTCAGTTTAAGCAGGAAAAAAAATGCTTTAAAACAAACTCTGTAGAAAGCAACTCAAAGAAAGCACCTACGTGTAAGCTCTGTTGTTACTATAACGACAGCTTTTACTCTTAATTTGGTTGATGCTAAGTAGCCAGGTATAAGCTGTAACCCAAACAGTCAAGGAAGGAATGATCAGATGCGGTGTCTGAAGC